>JAKUCV010002578.1:60369-120629 GCA_028386065.3 Turnera subulata | reverse complement strand
CTGGAACCGAATCAGTTAGAGCCAGACAAAGGCCTCGCCCCTCTACGGTATCCACACGAACCGTGATCAAGGTGGTGTCGTCACACGACCCAACTTCCGAGCACTCCCGGACTGGGTGCTAGCAGCAGAAATCGGGAGCTTGAATGGTTGTGGTGTTTCTCTTGTTTCTCAAACAAGGGTGTATGTGTGTATGCTCTCTTAAGTTCTCAAGAACTCTTCTCAAGAACAAAACCAGAGTATGCCAAGATGAAGAGGAAGTTGATCTAATCACTCAAACCACACATCCAAAGCTAGTGGTCTTTGTTGGTGTTCTTTCTTCTCTCTTTTACAAAGAAGAAGAAGAGGAAGTGAGTAAGTGTACTCAAGACTCTTTTGAGCTTCTTGTGTCTGTCAAAAACGTGATGTGCAGCTCTCAAAGGGTCTGGAAAAACTGATCACAACACACACACTTCCACTAACACATGTTGGCATAAGATAATGTGTCTAATGGCAAACATGGTGGTCCAATGATAATGACATTCATTATCATTAGCCTCCACTAATCACACTAATGTATTATCACACATGACAGCACTAATGGGCTCAATTATGCTGACATTCAGCAAACCAACCACCCAAAAACGACCCTGGTTCAACCATGGTCCAACCACAAACCGGTCCAACCATGGTCCAACCACGGTTCAACCACCTGCTCGAATCAACGGTTCTATGAGTGTGACCCTGTAGGCACTTGTAACGTCCAGCAATAATTGTAAAATCTCATTTTACAATTATAAGCAAAGAGCGGCGTCTAGCAACACATCATTGCTACCCGAACGACAAGATCAGTACTGATTCTCTATGCCTCGAAAGTATGTCATCGTCCCTTCGTCCCATTATCAAGATTAAACCGAGACATGGAATATGTCAATCTTGTATATGTTTAATCTCGGTTTCTTGATCTTCGAGTTAACTGTGTAAAACGGATACCAATGATATCAACATATCATAATCCGAGCACGGCCGTGCATTTACAGTTCAACTCTATCGAGAAACCATCCGATAATATACCCGTTATATGGGTTGGACGAATCCCCTCTTGATCAATCAAAACCCACTACATACTCGGCATATACCCAATGATTACCCTTATGTCCACCCAGTTACGGGTGACTAGGAATAATATCAAAGTACATGATTCATATGTTGGATACCTTGACGATCTCAGGTCGGAGGACAATCACATCTATGCTAGTCTTGATTTATTATTACAACCCATCCATAATAATAATCGACTAGGGACATTTAAGAATATGAAATATTCTAGGGTTATAAGTATGTGCAAGCGTTTATCTCATAAACGATACTTATTGGAATAACCTTAAAGTGTATGTACATGACTATAAATAAACATCCATGATTGGCTTTTGGGCATATTACTAACACTCCCAACCATCCCAACAGTTATTTTTGGAAGAGTAACATGCTTGTTGCAAGAATCTAGCAGGTCTGGTAGGTTTGACTTGTGAAAGGTTTTGACTATAGAGCTAAAAATAGGCCCTCTCTTTCCTTAGACTTTATGCACAAAAATCGATGCTTCCTTTTCAGCATTTGCCTTCTGAATTTGTGGCATCTCCCATGCCAAAATAGCTTGCTCTCCAATTTCTTCATAAGTCACCAATTTCACCAATCCATTTTTCTTATCTCCATTATAATCTCATCATTTTTCAGATGTGAACTGCAAGTGTGCAATTGAATGTCCATGAGCTAAGTGATGCATATGCATGTTTACACATAAAGGAGAGCAAAATTGAGAGATATCGCCAAGGAAGAATTGTAGATACTCCAATGTGGAGTGCGTATGTTAATCTCCATACGAATCTTGATGAACTGATCTTCCTTCGGTCACTTGACGAAAATATCTGCAAATTAGTTCTCATTTTGACAAGAACAAGTGTTATATCCTTCTCACGCATATGATCTTTGATGAAAAATGTACCTCTTCAATATGTTTAGTACGTGAATATTAAAGTGAATCCTTGGAGAGATAAACACAATTGAGCTATCACATAGAATGAGGATGCACTTATAATCTAGGTTATAACATATATTTCATCTAATCTACTTGTGCATGACATAACACCAGCAATATCATATTCGGCTTCACAAATGCCAATTTGCATATTTTGCTAAACCAAGATACAAATGATTATGCAATGCAAAAATAAGAGCCTCTTGTTCATTTTGCTCTAATATGTATCTAACAAAGTCATCATTAGAATAATTAATCAGTTTCAAAGAAATTGACTTTGGGACACTGTGATCTAATCTAAAGATATAGCTTTAGAGTTCATGATAAGATCATTTGATGACTATCTGAAGCATAGACAAAGGGAAGCACTAGTCATGATATCTACATAATTAATCATATCTTTGTACCGTTATGTCATCTCTTTGCCATTTTCGTCTTTGTTGAGCTTCATTGTTACGCTGATTTGGAGTTGACAGCTTTTGTCTCGTCAGTATCAAATCGTTTGAGAAGCCTTTTTGATATAAAATGAGAAATTAGGAGCCCAAATTGGGCTGAACTTGAGAGTATTTTATTGATAATGAACATGACAAAAGAGAGAGAAAGAGTGGTTTTCGGGAGAGAGAGCACAATCTGCTCCTCTTACCCAACTTTAGGGTATAAATATTACAATAAATGACTTATTTCTATTTGACAAAAGGGAGTTCCTTATCTCGCCAGGTGTCACGCTCCTATTTGTAGTCGTGTATTTCGGATTGATAAGGGGGTAATTTTGGATCGTGGGTCGAGTTCCTTTGGGTCTCGGGTTGCCTGGACTTGATGGAATTGGGCTTTTTGAGCCCGTTGGGCTATATCATATCATTAGTACCCCAAATGGTCGGGCACTTTGAGCACGAGTATTTGATAGTCGGTGATCCTTTGTGTACTTCCTGCTGGTTACTTTGGAAGGGTCGCTCTAGGCTTTACATTCCTCGATGCGAGTTTCTACAATTCTTCCCTATTAGTTGTTGCTAAAGCAGTTGTATGTCTTGATCCTTAGTCCCCCTGTCACTTGAACTTGGAGTTCCTGCTTTTGAGGTGCTTCCTTTTCGGAGACTGATCGCCCTGATAACTTTGCCATCTTTGGTTCTAGGTCCTCTCGTCACGCAATAGGCTCCTCTTTTAGTGTTTTGGTGTGACTGAAATCATGGCATCTACTTGGTTGTTCATGAATTAAGGCTCAATAGGCCCTTACTTCATTCTTCTAATCCTCCTTTTGATGTTCATTTCTAATCTGGTCCTCATGAAGTCTTCACCATACCCGGCTCCAGCTCCTTGTGTAGCTCTCAGGTTCTGCTCTCATTGATATTTTAGGGTAGTTAAAATCTTGAAGCTTCTATTTGGTACTTGTAGGTTTTTCCACACTTCTTTTCATGAGCGTCACCAACCTTTGCACATTCGTAGCTTATTTCCCCCCTCAGCTTTTGTGTTCAACCTCAGCTCTCAGCTTTTGCACCTAGTTTTAGCTTCTGGCATTTTATTTTAGCTCCTCTTGGATTTCTAGATGGAAATCATTTAATGATGCTTCACTAAAGCTCTTATTAGGCTTTGATACTGAAATGCTCGTATCCCAAAATATCAAATTAAATTAATTAAAATATGTAAAATGACCAAATTGCCCTTTCTACCTAGGATACGATTCAAACAACATAATCAATATACAATTATGCAATAATTATATAATAACGAGTATGCAGCGGAAGACAATACATATAATAACATGTATGCGGTGATCTCTATGGATCCGACCCGAGGAGAGGATGACACCGCCACCTGCTGAAATGCACCACTGCTCAACGAACAGTTAACCTGTGTAAAGACTGTGAGGGGGTGAGACCAACCACTGTCTCACCGCAAACAAATAAACCAAAGTATACTAATACAAATCAACCACAAATACCGGCATCAAACAACAGCAATCATAGTGCACAAACAGGTCAGTATGCATATCACTAGTCGTCAACTGACTACAAACCATCACTTGTCTTTTATCATCTTACTATCGTTGTATTTTATTGTTATTAGGGTTGAATATTTTATTAGGGCTCTCTACTGTGTGCGTCGAGCTCGGTCCCGTCTCATGAGACAACCAGGCATAGGCCTAATATAATCAGGGCAAGGCCCAATACAATCAGTGAGAGAGAGAGATAGACAGAGAGAAAGAGGGAGGTAGAAAGGGGGAGATAGAAAGAGGGAAGTAGAACTGGTCATCACAGACCCATATGCTAAACTGCATATACCATGCTATGCCACATGCAATCCCGAGGGGTGTCACTTCCCGCTCGAACCAACCGGTCAACAGCCCACAGTAGAATATTTTTATTGTACATTATTCTCAGTTATTCTTAACGAGTTATGTGTGCGATACATTCTGTTTATCTAGGGTTGTGTGGATTTAACATTTTGTCCTCAAGTCTGGGCCTCCGGCCCACAAATCACCACACAAACCACAAATCTATATCTCAAGTTATTTAACATAACAAAACAAGTCATGCTCGACAGGAACAATACATCACATCGGACAACAAGCCACATAATCAGGTACACCACATTATAGGTATCATCAACATAACACACTATGCAAATAGCAACATCAACACAACAGGCATACACGCATACAGCATTCAATGCCAAACAAATACTAACACTTTGTATATCATGTTAATTAACCGAGTATTGTAGGCAGTATGCATACAAAGGTTTATATGTCCTCACCTGGCCATAAATATTGTCTCAGAACCCCGAAGCTTTGTTCCGTCTCAACATATCCTATATCCGTAACATCCTATGAATATGCACATCACATAAGATGTTTATATATGACAAAAGAATGAATGCATGCTAATGATATAGCTCTAAGTTTAAACCATAACGCTAGGCCCATTACTAAGAGATCAGGGTCTAAACCCAAAACAAATCCAAATTATATCCGAGCGTAAGGCCCACATCATTAAACCCACTTTTAAGTCCAATTATGTCATTGGGCTTGAAGCCCGACTCGTATAAAGTCCACAATAGCACAAACAAGGTTCCGCTCGTTATTGGGCCTAAAAACATATTCATCCCAACTCCAAATCAATCCCTTAGGCCTAAAGCCCAATTCATACCGATTATCCCTTTTAACATAACAGATTCCATAAACATGTCCTTATAATAATCGCATTAAACAAAACCCTCGAGCACAATCTTTCCAGCCTAGAAGACACTATGTGCGTCGGGTATAATCCGGCCATGCCACTCAACTCTCCAAACTTGGTTCCCACTAAGGCTATTTTTATTATTACATTACATTAATTAATTCCATAAACAAACATGGCATGCTCGGAAATGAATTATACAACATCATCCGGAAATTACCGTTCCCGATGCTTGCCGAAACAGAAACCGAGCCTCACCGAAAAATTCCCGAGCCTACTGAATTCTGGTGAACCTCCGTCAGAAATTCCACCAAAGCTTAAACGAATCACAACATATCCTCCATTACGGGATCACCATCAACAACCTTGATGAAAAACAACACAGCAACTAATGAACCACAAAAATGAATTGAAAATGCAAGGACCATTACCGGAAAAACTCACCGAAAAGACAGTCCAGAACTGGATCTACCCAGACCCGTTGCAGAGTCTCAAACCCGAACCTACAACACACCAACCCGACCACAAAGCACAGCCATCAAACGAACTTGAAACCACCACCGACAGCACAGCCCCGAACCAGCCACTACCTGCGACTAGGAACTCGAGCAAGCTCTACTCTATCGGAATCCACAAACCCGACCACCAGCTCGCCACTACCCGACAGCCACACACCCCTTGCAGTCGTCGGCCACCACACAAAAGCAACACCCAGCCGCCATCACCACCTCACCCCGTCGCGTCCACTGCGACTAGATCCAGACCACCACCCTCACGAACCGACCATACAACCGCAGCACACTCCCGCCGCCATGAACCGCCAGGACAGCCACAGACTCGCCACCAAAGAAAAAAAAATCCAAACCACCATTCAATCAACGATCCAGGAAGCGAAAAGTAGAAGAAAGAAGAAGAGGGGAGGCGTAGGCTTACCGAACGAGGACAAAGACACGACGGCGCGATACCAGAACTCAGTCCACGAGTTCTCCGCCCAATTCCCGTCGCCTCGAGCCTTCTCCTTCGTTGGTAACGACTACAACGACAGCCCCTAAACGACAATCCAAGGTGCAACAGGTGAATCGAAGAAAAGAGGTTGATGATGGTGGATTTGGGAGGGAGGAGAGAGTTGTTGATGGTGACGAGTGAAAGCAGGAGAGAGAGATGTTGAATCGTAAAAGTGATGTAATGGAAGCAATAAGACAAAAAAAAACGATTACAACCAGTCAAGCCATAATTCCAGGGAGAGGATTTCGTGGGGAAGGAAAGAGAAAAACTGGAGAGAAAAGGGTGGAGCGGCGAAAGAGAAAAGAAAGGAGAAAGAGAAGAAAAAGAAGAAAAAGACAGGGAAATTAGGGTTGGCCGGCCAAGGACGAAACGACGTCGTTTTGGGTCTTGGGCACGGTCAACTCTTCCCTGGTCTGGTCAACGCGCGAAGAAGGGTTTTCATTTATTTTATTTTATTTTTCCTTTAATCCCCAAACGACATAGTTTAAATAAAACTACAATAACCTTCGCGTTTCACCCCGGAACACCAATTATTCCGATAGAACCTGATTAGATATAAATTCCAACTTAAAATTAATATTTTCCCAAAGAAAATAAATAATATCCTTGACCAAAAATCCTGGAAATTCTGCAAGGGTACAAATTGGTAGTAAAATTTCAAAAATTCTGAAAATTCATAAAAATTAAATACCAAAAATTGGGGGCGTTACAGATTCCCTTTGGACAATTGCGAGTTTTTGAATCATTCATGTCTTTGCAAAAGAATTCTTGGACAAATTCTACTTTTGGGGAGGTTTGAAGTAGGTTTTGGCTTTGCAGGAACTTGGAGCAGGTTCTGGCTTTGTAGGAACTTGGAGCAGCCTCTACATTCAAAAGTTCCTTTTTGGCCTTAGGCCTTTTGGTTTCTTTCAGAATAAATTACGTTGTCAAGCAACTAATGAGCTTCGTTTAGCTTATGTTCCTTGAGTGTTTGATGACTTTCTTGTGATTTCCTTTTCTGCTTCTTGAGCTCCTGCAGCTAGATCCTAGCTTCTGGATCTGGTAGTTGAGATCCTAGTCTTTTCTTCAGAACCTTGCCTTCTATTAACTCCTTTTTGGTTTTGCAGTACCTTCTCTGAGGTTTTTGACCGGTCACTACGTGCAGTTCCTGCATGAAACTTCATTTGGAACTCCATGGACTCTTTTCTTTTTATGATGGCTTTATTAGCTTCTGCAATCAGCTCCTACTTTCTGATGCCAATGCTATTTTTATTTCTTCAATAATCTTGCTAGCTCTATATTTGGTTTCTTCCTTTTGAGTACCAGGAACTCTTTTTTAAGGCTATTCATGTAAATTTTGAGCTTTTCCAACCCACAATGTAGCCTTTATTCTCGGATACCAACGACTCTTTTCTAGGCCGTTAAGTTTTGGGGAACATCTGCCCACGTTTGGCCTTTTGTGCGGTTCAAGGTTATTAAACCTGGCCCGGGCATTGGCCCGTTTCAGTGGCCGGATCGCGATTTTAGAGGTCTAACTGGGATCCAACCGGGTCTGACCGGTATTAGGAATAATAATAAAAATATGCATATTTTTACATAAAGGTTCAACCAAAGGTCTGATCATGGTCTGACCAAGACAATTTTTTTGAAATTTTTGACTTTTAACCCGGAAAAAACCGGAAATGGGTCAACAAAACCGAAAAATCCAGAGAACCCGGCATGGCCGGCCGGTTTTTCAAAGAGTACAAACCGGAGGGGTAAAAAACCCGGATTTGTCTCCGGGTCGCGATTAACCCAGTTCAACCGGTTGGGCCGGGTTTGATAACCATGGTGCGGTTTTACAGGTTAACACCCTACGCGTAAGGCCTGCATGGGCCATGGAGCCTTCTTGCACTTTGCGATCTGCTTGAGCTATGCGGGCTTGTTTATTGTTGAATATGACTTTTTGCTTGAGTGAGTTTAGGGGAGGTCCTGCTCTTTTGGACAAGCTTTTAGATTTACTTAAGTACGAGTCCGCCATTTTATGCTTTAGCCTTCGCATTAGCATTTTTTCTGTTTATGGCACCTTTATGGCCAGTGCATTTTGGCATTTGCAAAGTCATATGCAATTCATGGGACCTCTTTCTTAAGCTTCATCATCTCGCTTCCCTTTGATGAAGGACCTCCCTAACTTTCTTTGTTAGGAGTCTCAGTTCCGTGGCGTCAGCACCTTTTCCTGCAATTCTGCTTCATGTTGTGGTTCTCTTCTCCAAGCTTCCTGCTTTGATTAAAGCATTTGGATGGCAACTTTGCTTACTGTAGCGTTTCAGCATAATTGAAGATTTTCTCTCCAACCTTCTTGCTTTAATTAAAGCATTTTTTTTTTTGCTTGAAGTAGTTCTTGAATTTTTCTTCTTTTTCATCTTGAGGACCTCGCCATGTAGGTCCTGTGATAGCAGGTTTGCCTCTTCACCTGGTACTTTAGTTATTCTTCACGAAACTGGTTGTTCCTGTTGGCTCTATTTGTTAAGATTTCATGGAGTACTTGTTCTTCTTGGGGACTTCATTAGGCCTTTCTCATGTTGACATCTTATATTTTTTTGCAAGGGTTCTTTGTTCGCCATTAATTTTCTGGGCAAAGCTTCTTTAGCTCCTCCATCACTCATTCTCACTCCTATAAGGGTTGCTATTGGCTTTGTATGAGCTGACTTCGCGTCCACATGACTGCTCATGCCTCTGCATGTGTTGATTTTCGTCTTGATGGGCTATCTATTTCTTTCTTTTCTTTACTTGAAATGCTTTTTGCCTCTAGGAACTGTTTTTCTTCTCCATTGGGTTTGTTATAAGGATTGTTTAAGTCTTCGTTGGGGCTGTCTACATCTTCACAGGATCAACTACCTTCTATTCGGTAAAGAATGTGTTTGTCTTTAGGGTCGCTTTTGCTCCACAAGGGTTGCATGTACTTGGGGCCGCTTGCATGGCAGGTCCTTCTCTTCATGGACATCATTTGTTTTGCCTCTAAGAACTTCATTCTTGCTCTTAGATTCAACTTCTTGTTCCTTTAGGAACTGCATTCTTGCTCTTGGGTTCAACTTCTTATTCCTTCGCCTCTAGGAATTGCACTGCATCATTGGGATTGATTACTTCTGGGGTTGCTTGCAGCTTCACAGGATCTGTTGCTTTCTCCTCCAAGAATTGCATTCTTCATCAGGACTGGTTGCTCCTTTCTCTTGCAGGAACTGCTTCTCTTCTTTTTTTTTTTTGTTTTCTTGAGGACCTGGCCGTGTAGGTCCTTTTGCAGCTTCTCGCCTATCACCAGGTATTTCTTTGGTTGCAAATGCTTACGGTTGAAGCTCCTTTAGTTTCAGAATGTGGGTCTCCTTCCCTTTTGCTCCTCCATGAGTTACGCATCTGGTTTAGTGCTTGACATTAACAACTCCATGTGTTACGCCGTATATTTTTGATGATCATTGTTCCTATCGCAAGAGATGCTTCCGCCTTCAAGGACGACTTTCTTTCCACAAGGATCGCTTGTTCTTGTTGTTGCTTTCTGTAACGCCCCGGATTTTCGTAATTTGATTTTTCTCGGAATTTTCGGAATTTTTATTCCAATTTTACCCTTGAGGAATTTCTGAATTTTTGAGCAAGGAAATAAATTATTTTTACCTTGGTTATATGGAATTTAGTTGATGGTATGACGGGTTCGGCTTTCGTTGGAGTTTAATCGGGTTTCGGGGTTGAGAATTAAGTTTTGAAGTAGTTTCCCCGAAACTACGTCGTTTTGGAACTGTTCACAAAAAAAAAAAAACGTGTTGACCAGGGGTTGACCGCGCCTATAGGCACAGCCAACCCTAGCCGGCCACACATCCTTTATCTCTTCTTTTTTTTTTTTTCCTTTCTTCTTCTTCCTTATCTCTTTTTCTCTTCTCCTTCAACCGGCGCCGCCCCTCCTACCTTCCTTCTCTCTTCTTCTTTTCTCTCTCCCTTCCTTCTTCCTTCTTCCTTCTCCTCTCGTTTTCTCTCCCTCTGTTATTCCTCTTCCTCTCCGGTCTTCCTTCTCTCCTTCGTTTCTTGGCACTCACAAACACACTAGACCCCACTGCCGTCCCTCTCGTCGCAGCCGGAGCACGACGCCGCCGCCGCTGCTGTCGGTACGGGAGTCCACTCGCGTCGCCGCCGTCGCGAACACGGGTGAGACCTCCTGCTTTCCTTCTCTTTTCGTTCTCTTGTTTTCTCCTTTTGGGTTCTAACTGTGGGTGGTTTTGTGCTGTGGGCGGTGTGTGTATGTGTGTTTGGGCGTTTAGTTTTGGGTTTTGGTGGTGGCCGGACGGTGGTGGATTTGTGGTGGTGGTTTTGCGTGTTGGATACTGCCGGGGTGTTTCTGTGGGGGTGCGTCACAGTGTGCGTGGGTGCCGGCTGTGTGGTGTTCGTGTGTGCTTGTGTTTCTCCGGGCAGAGGTATGGAGATTTGGTTCCGGCAGAGATTTTCCGGGTAAGGATCTCCCTCCCATCTTCTTCTTTTTAATTCTGAATTCAGAGGACCCGTGTACAGTCTGTTTGATGTTGAGGTGTGGTTGAGTTGTGTTGTTGAATTGGATGTTTGGGAAATTGTGACAGATTCGTTTCTGGCAGATTTGGGGTGTTTTCCGGCGAGTTCACCGGAATCCGGCGAAGGCTCGGGAATTTTCCGGCGAGGCTCGGGAATTTTCCGGCGAAGGCTCGGGTCGTTATTTCGGCACTTAACGGTATTGATTGGTTGTGTAATTTGTATTCAATTATGGCATGTAATAATAAATCGGAATTGGGGTTATGTATTTTATTGTAATTAGTGGAAACCGAGACGGGTAGAACCTTAGGCCGGTAAATACCGACACGGGTAGAACCTTAGGCCGGGAATCTTTGGATATCGGATTAACCTTGGACTTAAGTAACGGGCTTTGAGCCAATCATATAATTGGTTAATTAAGGACTTAAGGAAGTGGGTTTTAGGCCCGGAAATTGTAATTGGGCTTAGATTGGACTTAGGCCGGGAATTCATAAACGATATAGAGAGTGGGACATAGGCCCGGGAATTACTTTTGGACTTAGTTGGGCTTAAGCCTGGTGAACCTTAGGTCCCGTTGCTCGGAGTTTGGTGAAGAGAACATTAAGTCGGGTTTAGACCCGGGAATTACATAGTCGACTAACTTGGGACGGGTTTTACTCAGTTGAGCTTTACATCGGCATTCTTGCATAGTTTTGTTTATTTCTTTAAAAACTGTTTTGTGATGTGTATAAGTGCCGGTATTCAGGCACGGGTGTTACCTCGGGAGTTGGTGGATCGGTTTTGGGAAAGGCTCCACAGGACAATCGTCGTTGAGGTGACTTTATATGTCTTTTTATGTTTGTTTGCATGAGCTCGTTGGAATGGTTTGTTTGAGTTGCATGCTTGTTTGCTAACATGCTGTAATCTGTATTGTGTGCCTAAGTGTATTATTTGCTTATGAGCAGGATGTTGGATTTGTTATGGATTATAACATGTGATGTGATTTTGGGTGCTTTGTGTGATGTGTTGTGGGTCGGAGACCCGGTTATCTGATTGAGATGTCTTTATCACACTACCCTGTTAGATCACAGCTAATGGCACACATAAACTCATAATCTGTGAATAAAGATAATGTACAGTAGAAGTTAGGCTACTGTGTGCTGATGACCGGTTGTTTCGAGCGGGAAGTGATACCCCTCGGGTTTGCTTGCGGATTAGCAAGTGTTATGCAGATTTGCATGTGGGTCTGTGATGACCGGTTTCTACCTCCCTCCTTCTACCTCCCCCTTTCTACCTCCCTCTTTCTCTCTGTCTCTTTCTCTCTCTCTCTCTCTCTCTCTCTATGGTTATGTTGGGCTTCGTGCCTGGTTGTATTTGGGCTTATGCCTGGTTGTCTCATGAGACGGGACCGAGCTCGACGCACACAGTAGGGGGCCCTGAACAATAAAAAGTAATAATAAAACTTAACACACAACAGATGGAGAGTAATGTACTGTTTGCTTGATTGTGTTGGCATGTTAGTACTGATTGTTGTGTGTTGCATGCTTGTTGTGTTGCTCTTCTTTCCTTTCGGACCTGATCTGCACACTCTCATAATTAGATATATATTGCTCACTGAGTAGGCGACTCACATAATCGCCAACGTTGTTTTTCAGACTTTAGATAGCGTGCAGCATGGTAAAGGATTAAACCCAAGAGGTGTGGGCTGAGGGATGTGATGTAACAATACCTGAGTTTGGTGGGTCCCTCGGGGAGAGGGCCTTCACACTTTCTCCTAGATTGCTTTCACGTCCTCGGGTGTTATTTTTGCCTCCGTATAAACTACTTTCCAAGGTCCTCGCGAAAAAGGTCCTCGTCCAAATTCTTCCTCGGGTCCAACACCTCGTTCTTCCCGAACTGCTTCGAACATCTCACTTGAAGATTAATATCCCATCACAAAGGAGAAATTGTTAGGTTTTCAAATGATTCAATTAAATAAACTGTATTTACAATAATATATGGAATAATTAAATTTTATTTGCAAAAAGGTATAACGTAATTAAACATATAATAATAAAATGATGAATGTTTTAACTAATATCTTATAAGCCACTTGGGCTGGTACACTTGTGGACCGTCAAAATTTTTTTTGGGCCATCCAAGCATTCTGGGCTTTGGCTTCAATGTTGAGTGAGGGCGTCATTTTGTTTTTCTCAACAGGTCCTGTTGGTGCTGCTTAGCGCAATTCCTCTCCACCCAGGTCCTCCTTTTTCTTCATGCTTTTTCCTGTTCATCTTCACGAGTCCTCTGGCAGCTTCTCCTTTATTTTTTTCTTTTTGGTTTTCTTGTTCACATCCTGGTGTGCTCATCTTCTCCTCACCGTGCTCTTGGCTTGCTTCACTGCGAATGGAGAGGCAGGGAGGGTCGGCATTCTCAACCACTTCGGCTTCTCATCCTTGACCAGATCTGACACCCTGCGGTTTCAAAGGCAGCGACTCCGCGATGTGGTGGTATGATAGCCCTCCTGGTTGTTTGCAGGTAGTTGTAAAGCAGTGAGCCTTGGCTGGTTGTCCGGTCAGTGGCCGAACTCGATCTTCTCAGCACGTGCTCGGTGAGGCCACATCTTCGTTCATTGTTTTGCTTTTCACAATTTTGCCTCTCCTTATCTAGAAACAGTTACATCTCGCTCATCAGTGGTGAACTCATCTTTGGCTTCTTGGTGATTGGATCTGCTTCCTTTTGTTTCGGCTCTCACTCCGGCGATCTCTTCTTTCCGGTGGTGTGGGCACATCTTCCTTCCTTGACCAAATTCGGCTCTATGTTTTTGTTCCTGGCAGCTTGCCTTCTTCCCCATGGTTTGTTGGTTTGTCTTTTTTAACGATCTATACATTTTAGGAAAAAAAATGCAATTTGTAAGTTGTTTAAACAAATTACCATGGATAAACATATTTATTGTTTGTAGAATATGTTGGATCTGTTGGATTTGCTAGATCTGCGGGTGGATCTGTTGATTGATGAACTGCTTGTGTGTTCTTGAACGTTGATGCTTGATTTTTGTTCTCTGGATTTGTCTGGCTTTCTTGTTTGAGTGTTGAACTTGGTTGAACGAGATAGAAAAAAATAGAAATCATTGCTGTGATTTGTCGTTTCCGGCAACAGAACCAATGATATAAAATGAGAAATTGGGAGCCCGAATTGGGCTGAACTTGAGAGTGTTTTATTGATAATGAACATTACAAAAGAGAGAGAAAGAGTGGTTTACGGGAGAGAGCACAATCTGCTCCTCTTACCCAATTTTAGGGTATAAATATTACAATCAATGACTTAAATCTATTGGACAAAAGGGAGTTCCTTATCTCGCCAGGTGTCGCGCTCCTATTCGTGGTCGTGGATTTCGGATTGATAAGGGGGTAATTTTGGATCGTGGGCCGAGTTCCTTTGGATCTCGAGTTGCCTGGACTTGATGGAATTGAGCTTTTTGAGCCCGTTGGCTATATCATATCACTTTTGTATGCATAGCTTGGTTGATGAAGATCCATCATCAATTTTCATTATTTTAGAATTCGAAGACAAAGTTCAATTGTCTTGTTAAGCTCATCTCGAATTCTCTGTTCTTATGCTCTCAAAGCCCTTACACAACACCTCATTAGTAGTACCAAATAGTATGACATAATCATAGATAAGATATACTTATGTGCTTTTATAAAGGCAATCAACATAACCGAAACAAGTGAATTGACTAACAAAAACAAAGGTCATATACTCACTAAATATTCTTTGTTATATCAAACAAAACAAGCATATATTAAAGATACTATACAACACAAGCAAAACATAAAATTTCAGAACATGCTTAATAGAAAATAAAGCACATAACATCAAATGATAGTTTCTCTTTTTAGATTTAGAAATATGCCAGACTTGTCATAAATGGTGCCAAATTTTTTCAAAAAGCTCTTGAGTACATTTAATAATTTCAACAAACTCAAAAAACTATCTCTATTAATTTTAATGCTAAGACACACACAAGAATATCAAAGAAATTCATTTGCCAAAACATCAATAAAAGAACATTATAAACAACAAATGCTAACTATGAAAAGCATATAGTGCATGCATGATATAAGATTAAAACAAGAATTATCGTAACAATTGTAAACAATAATGGCGGTATGTTTGAATATTCCCTTAGAAATGTTGTTGACATCATGTAAGGAGGATTTAAGTCATCATTACTTTTATCAAGCAACTTACCTTTGAATCATCACTAAATGTGATATTACCTTGGCTTAGGGATAAGAATCTTGATGGATCCTTTATATGTATCGAGCAGCCACTTTGCAACATCCATTTACCCTTATCTTTCAGCTAAGAAAATCACATTTTTGGTACTTATACAAGCTTGGGTCCTTAGGGTAAGTTTTGGCACATTTCGGTACCCACATGTACACTATTTCTTTTTGGACATTCAAGTTCTTATGCCATGACTTTCATTTTTGCAATCATGAAATGTGATGCATTATGAGGTTTAGCTCAATTAAAGTTATTCATTAACGTTGGCTTGGGATTGAATGCCAAATGAATGACTCCAACACTTTTCTTTTGCAAAAAATGCCTTCGTTATCAAGAGAAGGTATATACCATCTCTTCCCTTAATGAACTTAACAAGATCAATATTCAGATTAAGAACATCATTTTCATTAATGATTTTTCATAAGCATCTACATTTAGAACAAGTTTCTTCTCAAGAACATTGCATATATAAATAGGAACATCATTATTTATTTTTAGATCTTCAATAATATTAGCACATGATGTAGGATACTTTTTGGGCTCTACATGTGAAGTGCTATGAATAACTTTATCAAATCTAATAATTCAACATGTTTTCTATATGCAATGTTCTTTTCTATATCTTTTCCAAAAATCTCAAGCAATTCATTAAATTCAATAAATAGCTCATCAAATATAAATTTATGAAAAGAATCATTATTTATCTCAGAATCCTTTCTTGCTGACCAGGGAAGATTCACAAAGTCCTCACCATCCTAGCCACTTGTAGTTGTAGTGCCAAGTCTTTCTCACTTACTTCCTTCTCTTTAAACTTAGAATGTGTATGCATAGCTTGAATGTGTTCTATTTGGCTTCACTGATGCCAAATCGTAGGAAGTTCTTAGCTTCAACATTAAGCTTTGCTTTCTTCAATTCTTCTTTTGACTAGAGCTTCAAGTCTTTGGCTAGTCTTGGCTAGAAATTTTGCATAAAAAGCCACTTCTCCAGATCTTGACTCTCTATAGAGATCTTTAGCCGAAACCTCAAATGGCCAAACTTCAACCACAAAAAAAGGAACTTTCTTGATGCTGCGACCCTCTAAAGCCTTGATCTTTATCTCCTAGAGGTTAATCCATGTACAGGAGACGCAGCTCCGGTACCAATTGTAGGTCCAAGTTGGCTAAGAGGGGGGTCAATTAGCCTTTTTTCGCTTAATCGCTGATTTGGCGTCACTAATGCCAAATCTGCTTTGTATTAAAACTGGATAGTTAAGAACACACTTAAGTAAAGAGAGGAAGAGATTTACACACAAGATTTTATAGTGGTTCGCCAAAAAAGACTATCTCCACTACTCAAGGAGTCCACCTTGAGATTTCTAAACCTTCACTAACCATGGGTTTTCACAGGATCAGCCAATAACCTATAGTACAAGCTTTTACCTAGGCTAAACTCTAACCTTTCATACCCATAAAGCTAATTCAAACTTTGTTCTTGAGTTTCCCAGTAAGATATCCCCTATCCTACCTCACTCATTTGGTTTCTTTACAAGTCAAACCAATAAAGCCTTATCTCTCACAAGTTTTTCTAAGATGCAACTTGCAAACCTTCTTTCAAAAATAATCCTAGCTTTACTTCTTACTAATTAGCACAAGATACTCATAAGCTTGTCTAAGATGTAACCCTCTTTCAAGATATCTTCATGAGTGACTCACTCAAGAGATTTATAAGTAATGCATAAGGAAGGATCTTTGAACACTCTCATGCTTAAGAGGAAAGCTGCTGCAAATTTCTCACTTATTTCTCCATTGGCAGCTCTAACATTCTTCATCAATCAGTCTTCTTTGTATAGAGGCAAGGGGGAAGAAGCCTCCAGGCATAATGGCTATGTGTTACTATCAGTTGCATCCAGTTCAGGCATGAAAGGCGTCATAATGGTCAAATCCCTTAGTAGTCACTGTCATTCAATAGCCCTTTGTGAAGATCAAGGTTGTTGCTCACATGATGATTTCATAAGAATATTAAGAGAGGAAGCTGCAACATATTTGAACCATCTTGTGTAGTTCAAGACATATAGAGTACTAGATTCCTTTCACTTCCTAGTAATAGGTTAGCTTGACATAAAGACCAAAGAAAGCCAACTTTCATCAATCTCCTGTCACTGTCAGATTTATCATGGAAGGCGCTAGATCATCAACGTTTAAATCCCTTAGTAGTCACTATCAAGTTTTGGCACCAGTGGCTGCTCTGACATTCCAGCAGCTTTTGTAGAGTCCAAGGTTGAATCTTGCTCATGTTGGACTTGGCTGAATCAATTTGAACGTTATAAGATAGTTGGAGACCTTTTAACATGTTCTGCAAAGATAGAAAACATATAGAATTCTAGGTCTCTTGACCAATTAGTAAGAGCATTCAAATGATATAACAATCAAGGTCATGAAAGCGACCTCTCATGGCCACTTTGCACAAAATACAATCCCACTACACACAAACTCCCACAATGTCACATGCATGCTTTGGCTGAATGTATAATTCTCAAACTCAAAGTTTGTTATGATCAAAATATAATTAGGATTAAAGCATTTTTTGGTCCCTGTGTAAGGCCTCAAAGTTGGATTTCATCCTCGTGTAGGTTTTTGGCCTCTTTTCATCCCTCCGTTCGACCCGTTTGGTTCGTCCGGCCAGAATCCAGCAAAAATCGCTGACGTGGAACATTTTCCGGTGCCACATCAGATTTTCAGGTCTCGCATGTCAGGAAAAACCCAAAACCAAACCAAAATCCACTCGACCGGTTCTGCCCACCCGAGTGACCCTGAACCCAAATTACAATTTTTTAATGTAATTTTTTATATAATCTAATTCTAATTAATTTATATTAATCTAAATTTAATTCTTATTATTTTCTAAAAAAGTAATTCTTATTATGCTTTTTTTTTTTTAACACAAATTCTTATTATGCTTTATTTTGATCGAAGACTAGGAGATCGATTATATTAATCACAAAATCAAAAATACAAAATACAAAGTCAGGGTTAGGAATCAACCCATATCACCCCTTTCATTCATGCGACTTCGCGTTAGTCTCGTTTTCTCCTTGTGGTTGTGTTGAGATTGTTTGCTTACAGGTGTACGGCTACCATGGCTACAAGGACGGTGGCTGAGTTGGTGTTGCAGACGCCGGCAACAGGTTGAAAGCGACGTTTTACTCACTGCCCTTACCAGATCGAGACTTGGTTGTTGCAGGTTGTGGATGGTGGTGCCCAATCGGAGGAGCCGAGCACCCAATCAGAGCAGCAGGCCACCCAACTAGAGGAGTGGCCTATGTTTGTGGATTTCGTTGCCATCGCTGACTTCAGCAGTAGGCGGCGTCATTTCCAAATCCAGTTGTGACTCTTTGTGGGTCGCGCGAGAATTCGGTGGTTTTGTCCCTTGTTCCAGCGAGGGTCTCCAAGCAACAGTGTCTCTTGTGGGAGGCAGAACGACGAGTTTTGGGTAAAAAGGCTTTTTATATCCCTTTACTTTTGTATTTTTATCGTTGTTGTCCCCGTACTTTGAAAATCATCGATCTTGTCCCTAAAGTTTGGTGAAACTGAGTATTGTTGTTTATTTTACCTGCAGTCACCGGTTTGCCCCCAAAGATTGACACGTGGTAGGTGGGGCCCCCCGGATGCTGAATTTTTTAATTATTTTTAAAAAAATTCAATTTTTTTGATTAATTTCAGATTATTTTTAAATTTAATTTTTTAATCTAAAAAAACCAAGTGCTGATTTTTTAATTCATTTTTAAATCTAAAACAATTGTATTTTTTTAATATTTGTTATTACAAATTTGTCGCTGGAAAAACTATTCGGCGAGTACTGTCTAATACTAAATCGTGACCCTAAAGTCCCAATTCTTCACTGATTCCTCACAAAATCATCCTAACCCGAGACTTGATAGCAAACTTCTCGAAAAAGCAACACACCAAACTCCGGCCACCAACCGCCAATTCACACCAGTCGCACTTGAATCTACAACTGCAGCATCAAGTCAACACACACCCGAAACAATGAACACCCACAGACAGCAACATTATTTTTAGAAAGGAAAGAGTTTGATGTTTCTGAGGAAAAAAAAGAGTAAAGAGTAAAGGAGAAACATACCAACCTCGACTTCTTCGTCAACGACCCGAGGTGAAGGAGAAGAAAGGAGTGACGGTGGCGGCGGTTTGATGCGTGACGACGGCAACTCGAACAGGTGCTCCCGCTGCTCACTGGATCTCCAAAACCTACCCACGATGCTCCCTTCAACTGGCAGCAGCGGTGGCGAGAGAGATGGGGCACGACGGCGGTTTGCTGCAGAGGAAGGCAGTGCGACTTACCAACCTCGACTTCTCCAGCAACGATCCAAGGTGAAGGAGAACAAGGAACGACGGTGGCGGCAATTTGGTTCGTGAAGACGACGACTCGAGCAGGTGCTCCCGCTGCGCATCGGATCTCCAAAACCTCCCTACGATGCTCCCTTCAACTGGCAGTAGCGGTGCCGAGAGAGAGATGGGGCACGGCGGCGGTTCGCTGCAGAAGGAGGCGATGCGACTTTCAGGGAAGAGAAGGAGGAGAAGAGGAAAGAAAAGAAAAGAAAAGGAAAGAGAGGAGAGATTTGAGGGCCGAGTGGGGGCGGCCGAGAGAACGGGGAAGAAAAGAAAATGGGAGAGAGGGAAGAAAAGAGAGGGTTAGGGTTTTTATATTAAAAAAATTAAATTACACAATCTTAGGAACTTAATTAAAAAAATGAAATTAAAAATAAAAAATTTAAAAAAATTCGGCATCCAGCGGGCCCCTGCCTGACACGTGTCAATCTCTGGAGGCACATCGATGATTGCAGGTAATGTACAGAAACACCCGGTTTCACAAACTTTAGGGACAAGATCGATGATTTTCAAAGTACAGGGACAACAACGACGAAAAATAAAAAAGTGAAGGGACATAAAAAGCCTTTTTACCGCGAGTTTTGTGGCTACATGCTCTCGTTCCCACTTCGTCTTCCACGGCGAGTTCGAGCGAGGATCCGGATCGGGGATGGTGGCTGGTGCTCTCGATTGAGTGCGCAGAGTAGCGCCTTTGTGGAAGCAACGCTTGTCGGAGCAAGGAAGGCTTCGTCGCTGTTGTGTGCTCCGGCCGATGCGGGCAGTGCTCATGGCGACGGCCGCCGCCCATGGCAGTTGTTCCAGCCATTGTCTCTGCGTCACTTTCCTTTTTTTTTCCAAAAAAAAGATGGATAGAAAAAATAAATAAATAACAATAAGATTAGTATAAATTAAATTTAGATTAATGTAAATTAATTAAATTTAGATTAATAAAGAAGTAAAGCAAACTATTAATAAAAGGGTTCAGGGTTGTTCGGGTGGAAGAAACGGGTCGGGTGTAATATGGTCGATTTTTTGTTGACATCCCATGAATAATAATATGGAAATTTATTAATTAAATTTATATTAATAATAAAGCATACCAGTAATAAAAATATTTATATTATGGTTTATTATTTCAGAGCTAGGCTAAATTTATTATTCAAATTATCATCACATTGTCATTATAATTTAAAATAATAAAATTGTAATTTGGATTCTGGGTCATTCGGGTGGGCTACTCTGCGTGGCATTCGAGTCAGGTTGAACCCTGACATGTGGGACCCAAAAACCTACACGAGGATGGAACCCAACTTTGAGGCCTTACACAGGGACAAAAAACGCTTTAATCTAATATAATTAAGATCATATGAAGCGCCCCGACCCGTATTTACCGTAACACAGTAAACACGTGCCGAAACTATTCATTATGATAGAACAGACAGTACAACATACAAATACTAAACAATAGCAATTATCAATACAATTGTCACCCACACACGGGGACCATTATTCAAATCAAACACAGTGCTCTCAGCAGCAGCAGATAGTATCAGTAATACACATATCACAGGGAGTCAGCAATACAGCAATATAAGCAATAGAATAGCAGCAGAAGACTTATGCACATGCATCGGTGGTATGGATCCGGAGTCAGGTGGAGAAGAAGAACAGCAGCCATCGAACGTCGTACCTGAACTACGGAAACAGCTTACCCTACGGGATGAAACCCCGCAGGCGAGGGGTGAGTCCGAAGTGCTCACCGACCAAGGATAAACAGTGATATGCAAGCAACCGTAATACTTAAAAGCAAACACGGATAAGCAACAACAAAACTCAACAACTGAACCAAGGCCAAAAGAATGCTTAATTATTATTACTAATTTTATCTTCCGGGCCCCAGTCACTGGACAAGCTAGGGTCGTACCTGGTAATCAATTAATCCCAGATGCTAGGTCAAAAACCAATCCTCATATCAGAACAACCGGATATTCGGCATATCCGAGCCACCGCGGATATTCGGCATATCTGAGCCACTGGGTATTCGGTATACCCTAACCACAGGCAACAAGCCAACACCAGATATTCGGCATATCTGAGCCACTGCGGATATTCGGCATATCCGAGCCACTGGGTATTCGGTATACCCCAACCTCAGGCGACGTCATGCCAACCAGATATTTGGCATATCTGAGCCACAGCGGATATTCGGCATATCCGAGCCACCGCGGATATTTGGCATATCCGAGCCACTGGGTATTTGGTATACCCCAACCACAGGCATGACGGGCCAATCAAACCCAAAACCGACCATAGCATCTCAAAATTAATTTTCAAACCATCGGGTCGTACCACTACTTCCACATGACAATAATATCAACATCTCAAATCAATTCCAATCCAATTCCATATTCCAATTCCTTTTTCTCAAATTCCACAGTCAATAGTTCAACATCAATCTCAGCATAATATCCACAGAATCAATATTACAGTCCAAAAGCAACAATAATATCCACAACAGTCAATCAGCAAACAATCAACCATTCAACAGTTCAATCGAACAACAAAGCACACAAAGTATTACAGGCAACATAACAAGGGTTATCCATCCTCACCTTAGCCGATATCAGTTATGGAATTGCTCAGCAAGTTCCAAGTCCGGTTCCTCAGCAAACTGTTCGTTATCAACTCCTATATCAATCAAATAATATGCACACATAAGATGGTATGCAAATGCCTTGCTAATACTGTATACCGTAAATTAAATACTAACTCAGCTCGGTTACTCTCCCGGATTAGTTCCATTATTATCATCATTCACCATTTATTTCAAGTGTCAAAATACTCCTCTATACTTTTTCCTATACCCGGGTACTATTCCGGTATTTACTACCTTGATAATACCCTTTCCAAAATTATTCCTTAAGTATGTACTTTCCAAAATATTATTTCTACAAATTATTATTTCCTTTTGTATACCATATAATATTTTCTAAGTTTATTTCCTCGAAATATTTATTTCTATAGTATAATATATTTTCCAATCTTATTTTTATTTTCTTCCATTTTATTTCCTTTTCAGATTTCATTTTCTCTCTTCTCTCTTTTTTTTTTAAAATAGGGCTGGGCCAAGTCCAAACCCAACCCAAGGCCCAAGCCAAACCCAGGCCAACAGCTAGTTCCGTCGGCCGGGTCCGCGTGTTTTGGTCGGGTCTGGGCGCGGTCCGGGTCGTGGGTGCCAGAGTCGGGTTATTCGGGTATTTGCTATAGGTCTAAGTTTCCGTGGTCGGGCTGGGCGCTGGGCCAGCCTAGGTGGGCTGGGTTGGTGCCTGATGGGCCTAACAATTGCCGGTTTGAGTGGAGCCCGCAACGTCTCCACGGCGGCACGGCGAGACGATTGGGCGAGGTCGCGCGGCGTGATGGGGACGAGCAGGCGACGAGGCGGAAGCGGTGTACGGCGGCGCGGCAGTTGCAGGAGGTGGTCGACCCACCTGGGTCGTCGTGTGCGGCGAGTGGCGGCGAAGAGGAGCTCGGCAGCTTGCTTCGTCTCGTCCCCCCGGCGGCGACGACGACGGCTCGGGTCGCTGCTACTGGAAGCGAGGAAGAGGAGGGGCGGCTGGAGGTAGCTCGGCCGGCAGCAGGTGGTCGGCCGGTGTGGTGGAAGAAGAGAAAAGAAAAAGAAGATGGGGAGGGGGAAGAGGTGGTGACGTGGCGACTTGGGTGGTGTGTGTGTTGTATTTATATTTTTTTTTTTCCTTTCTTTTCTTTCCTGCTTCAAACGATTTGCAGGAATGGAGAGTCTTTTTTTTTTAAGTTGATTGCAGAAGAAATTTTGGCAGAGGAGGAGAATTGAAGAATAATTTAAAGACAGTAAAATTATTGATAAGTCACAGGCTGAATAGGAATTGGCGGCTGAATAATTGAGCTTCAATTATGCAGTTACTATGCTGCATGTGAAGTGTGGCCCACCTGGACCAGAAAATATCCGGTATACCCACTTATCTTATCTCTGGTCCGATAATTCGAGAATAATCTCGGCTTTTCCGAAGATTCCCGGACCCGGAAAAATCCCAACTTGGTCCGTAAAATCCGCAGAAAATTCCCGAACGTGGGGCCATGCTCGATTTCGGAATCCAATTCTCAATTTACCATAATTTAATTACCCAAGATTAAAAATCAATGGTAAATTACTATAGATTAACTTAAACAGTCCCGGTAAAAATGAAATTTTTACCTGGGCTGTTACATCATAAGTAGGATTAGTTAATATAATAAGTCCGAAATCTTATGGTAATTATATCTTGAGATAATTCCTCAATTAGCATGCATAAACAAGATTAATTAATATAATATACTTCTTAATTATAAACTAATCCAACATAGGCCAACATCTTATACTGAAGTTACTACTAGAAGTAAAGAAGAAAACGATGTATGAAAAATGATTATAAACAAATATAAAATTAACTATACGAAGTATTTAATTTGTAATATTTTTTAAAAACAGTTAAACTTATATGTATCGTGAGAAGAAAATCATGAATACATAATCAACGATAACCTTTTAAAAAATATATTTAATAAAAAAGTAACAAAAATTACATAATACGAATTTCATGTAAAAAAAATTATTAGCATATTTTGATAAGAATTTTATTATATAAAATAATTATAGTATAATTTAAAATTGATAACATGGGTGAAGCTGTCAAAAACATTATAACTTAAACTATATATCACTAAGAATTAAATTACAAATAATAAAAATATAAAGATTCTTATTTTAATTATGATTGAAACGCCCCGACCCGTATTTACCATACTCGGTAAACACGTGCCGAAACTATTCTTATTGATAGGGATTATAATACAACTCACAAGTAATTTTACAACAGCAATCCATATAATACATACGTCTCCCAAACTCGGGGACCATTATTCAGTAAAATACAGCTCACATTATACAGCAGTACAGAGAAAAGAGCAAGCAACAGCAGCGAAATTAAAATACAGCAACATATGCAACTGAACAGCAGCGGAAGACTCTATGCACATGCAGCGGGGTATGGATCCGGAGTCAGGTGGAGAAGAAAGCAGCAGCCAACGTACATCGTACCTGAACTACGAAGCAATCAAACCTACGGGATGAAACCCCGCAGGCGAGGGGTGAGTCCGAAGTGCTCACCGACGAAGGATAAACAGAGATATATATTCAACCGTAATACTTTCAAAGTAAGCACAACAATCTCAACAGTAAGCCCAAACAATCACAACTCAAGAAAACTACCATAACAACTATGCCAAGACCAAAAGAATGCCTAATCATTTTTATTACCAATTTTATCTTCCAAGCCCGTCACTGGACAAGCTAGGGTCGTACCTGGTTATTAACTAATTCTGGATGCCAGGCCCAACCACAATCCGGGATCAACATCCCAATACCAACAATCCGGGATCAACATCCCAATATCACAAATCCGGGATCAACATCACGAACAACCAACCAACCGGCCATGACACCTCAGAACTAGTCTCTAACCATCTAGTCGTACCACTACTTTCCAAGTGACAATTATATCATCATCTCAAATTCAATTCCAACTCCATTACTCTATCATCAATTATTCAACTTTTAATCATCACAGATTATTTCTCAAGCTCAACCAGCCAACAATTTCGTACCACTAAATACTCACAATTAACAGCTCAATGGTTACTCACAATATCACAAACCAACAGCACATTCCAGCAACATCATGGCAAAATCCACAACAGATAAATAGTAACAATAATCATCAACAATTTCCATAGCAATCATATATCAGCCAATAATCGATTCAACAGTTCAATCAAACAACAAAATCAAACACAGTATTACAGGCACATATCCAAGGTTATCCATCCTCACCTTAGCCGATATCAGGTTTGGAAATGCCCCACAGACTCCAAGTCCGGTTCCTCAGGTATCTGCTCGTTATCAACTCCTATATCAAGCAAATAATATGCACACATAAGTGATATGCAATGTTATGCTACTACTGTATACTGGAAATTAAATACGGACTCGTCTCGGTTACTCCCCCGAGTTATTTCCTATCATCATCATCATTCACCATTTATTTTCAGTGTCTAAAATAATACTATACTTATACCTATACCCGGATACTATTCTAGTTCAATACCTACTTTGATAATACCCTTTCCATATTTATTTCTACAAGTATGTACTTTCCAAAATTATTAATTACTATTATAATTATTATTATTTTTCCATAATTATCTCCTCAATTTAATTACTCTATTATTGTCTATCATATTTATATTTTTCCAGAACACTAATTATTCCCAAAATTATATCTATTTTATTTTCTAGAATATTATTTCCCTAAATTATATCCCTTTTTATTATTTTTTCCTATTAATTCTCTTTTTCCAGAATTTTTTTATCTATTCCAGAAATTTCTTTTTTTTTTCTTACTGTACTGGGCCCAAACAGTACTGTCCAGCCCACTGCATAGAGCCCAGGTAGGCCCACGCAGCGAGCCCAACAGTCAGCCCACACAACTAGCCCAGTATCCCCAGCCCAACAACCAATACCAAACCCACAGCCCAGGCCCAAGGTCTAAGGCCCAGGCACCTAGGATCCACGACCCAAATGCCCAAGACCCGCGACCCAGGCGCCTTGCGGGTCGTCTTCCTCACCTAAGGCAGGCGGCGGCGGTGACATCGACGGTGCAGGCAGACGACGCAGGAGAGGAGGCGGTGTCGCGACGGAGAGGCGTGGCGCGGTGGCGTCGCGCTGCAGCTTTGGTGGTCGTCGCAGCAAGGGAAGGAAAGCGTCGGATCCAAGCGGAAAGGCCGTCGGGTCCTCGGCTGTGTCCGGCGCGTCGTGCGGCGAGGGCAGGCGGCGATGGTTCCCTCAAGTCGGCGACCAAGAGGAGAAGGCGTCGGGGTGGGTGGTGGAGCGAGAGGTGGCTCGGTTCACTCCCTCATGAACAGTGGCCGCGGGTGGAGAGGAAGGTGACGATGACGTGGCGGCACCCGATTGGTTGAGGTGGGTGTTGTTTGTTATTTTATTTTTTTTCTGACATGGGTTTTGTGTATAAGTTTGCAGGTAGAGAAGAATGGTACCTAGGTGCGTGTTTGCAGAAGGTGTTCGGGAATTTTGCAGAGCAAAGTGGGTTGTAGGCAGGTCTGTGGTAGTGGAGTACTGGGAAAGCAGAACACGATGAGGAGAAAAAAAAACAAGTGGTGTGTCACTGGTGAAGCACGGGTTTAACAATCCCTTCACATGCTTCACAGGAGAAAGGCGGCGGCTGCCTTAACACTGTGCAGCATGTGAAGCGGGTTCTATCTGGACCAGAAATTAACTGATGTACCCCCTTAACTTAATTTCTGGCCCGACAACTCGGGGTTAATCCTGACTTTTCTGAAGATTCCTGGACCCAAAAAATCCCAACTTGGTCCGAAAAATCCGTAGAAAAATCTCGAGCGTGGGACAAGGCTCGGTTTCGGAATCCGATGCACGAATTACCATAAATTAATTACCTAAGATTAATTTTAATGGTAAATAACTGTAAAAATAAATTTTACGGTGACGGTAAAAACGTAAAAATTTCCCGGGCTGTTACAGCCTACCCACCTTAAAAGAATTTTATCCCCGAAATTCACTCTGGTGCTGAAAACAGGTGCAGATACTGTGAACGCATGTGCTCCTCGACTTCCCACGTAGACTCGTTCACAGAGTGTTTGCTCCACTTAACCTTCACCATAGGAATAATTCGGTTCCTCAATTGTCTGACCTCTCGGGCAAGGATCTGCTCCGGCAATTCTGTATACGTAAGATCTTCTGCGACCTCAACATCTGTTGTAGTAACCACATGACTCCGATCAGATCTGTACCTCCTCAACATGGAAACATGAAACACATCATGAATCCGTGACAACTCCTCTGGTAAAGATAGTCTGTACGCCAAGGGTCCAACCCTTTCCACAATCTCATATGGTCCAATGTACTTGGGACTCAGTTTCCCTCTTTTCCCGAATCTGATAACACCTTTCCAAGGTGCAACTCGGAGGAAAACTCGTTCTCCCACTTGGTACTCCATCTCTCGGCGATGCTTATCAGCATAACTCTTCTGTCGGTCCTGTGCTGCTCTCATACTCTGCTTAACTACCTGAATCTTGTCAACTGTCTGCTTAACCAAATCTGGTCCCACAATCAAACGAAGACCTTCTTCATCCTAACATACTGGACTTCGGCATTTCCTTCCGTAAAGAGCTTCAAACGGTGGCATGCCAATGCTGGAATAAAAACTGTTGTTGTAGGCGAACTCCGCTAAGGACAAATACTGATCCCAACTCCCACTGAAATTAAGAGCACAAGCTCTTAACATGTCCTCTAGCGTCTGAATAGTCCTCTTTGACTGTCCGTCAGTCTGAGGATGAAATGCAGTACTGAAACTCAGCTTCGTTCCCAAAGCTGCTTGCAGACTCTTCCAAAACCGTGATGTGAATCTCGGATCCCTGTCTGAGACTATAGACTTAGGAATCCCATGTAGTCTCACAATCTCTGCAACATACTGCTTCGCCAACTTATCCATAGTATCTGTCTGTCGGATGGGGAGAAAATGAGCTGATTTTGTAAGTCGATCAACAATAACCCAGATGGCATCATGCTGTCTCCGGGTCAACGGTAATCCAACCACAAAATCCATAATGATCATCTCCCACTTCCACTCTGGCACTGATAAAGATCTCATCTTCCCTGCTGGAGCCTGATGCTCGGCTTTCACTTGCTGACAAGTGATACACTTAGCCACATACTCGGCTACAACCTTCTTCACACGTGGCCACCAGAAATGACTCCTCAAATTCTGGTACATCTTGGTGCTTCCGGGATGCATAGCATACGGCGTCATATGTCCCTCTACCAGAATCTGACTGCGTAGGTCACCAATACTGGGTACACTAAACGTTTCCCCAGCATCAATGCTCTATCCTCGGCTATGCGAAACTTGTCTTCTTTCCCACTACGGACTGCTTCCTTCAGCTTGATCAAGTCAGGATCTCCATCTTGTAGTTCCACAATCCAGCCTCTCAGGCTAGACTTGACTTCAATGTGGGTCAACAAAACTCCTGACTCATCAACTGATAAATCAACTCCCATCTTCCTTAACTCGATGAGTGAGGACATCGAGTAGGTCATGGAAGCATCTTCTGGCTGTCTCCGACTCAAAGAATCTGCTACAACATTAGCCTTTCCAGGGTGATACTCAATAGTACAATCATAATCATTCAACAACTCAACCCAACGTCTTTGTCGCAGGTTAAGCTCCTTTTGAGTCATGATGTACTTGAGACTCTTATGATCTGTGAAGATCCGGCATCTCTCTCCAAACAGATAATGTCGCTAAATCTTCAAAGCAAGAATCACTGTGGCCATCTCTAGATCATGTGTCGGGTAGTTCTTCTCATGTGGCCTCAACTGTCTCGAAGTATAGGCAATCACTCGGCCTTCTTGCATCAGAAATGCTCCCAAACCAAGACCTGAAGCATCACAAAACAGCACATACTCCACTCCTGGCTTAGGTACTGTCAAGACTGGTGCTGTTGTCAACTTCTTCTTCAGTTCATCAAAACTCTTCTGGCAGGCATCACTCCATACAAAAGCTTGTTCTTTCCTCAACAGCTTGGTCATGGGACTGGCTATCAAGGAAAAACCCTCAATAAATCTCCGGTAATATCCTGCAAGGCCAAGAAAAATTCTGACTTCGGGTACCGTCTTGGGCGGCTCCCACTCCAGAACAGCTTTCACTTTAGCAGGGTCAACCTTAATCCCATCCCCGGATACAACATGTCCAAGGAATGCAACTTCCTCAAGCCAGAACTCGCACTTACTGAACTTAGCATACAACTCCTTCTCTCGCATCCTCTATAGCACTACCCTCAGGTGCTCCTCATGTTCTTCCCTGCTCTTGGAGTATATCAGAATGTCGTTGATGAAGACTACCACGAACTTGTCCAAGAACTCGTTCAGGACCAAGTGCATCAAGCACATGAAAACTGCAGGTGCATTGGTCAAACCAAAAGGAACCACTATGAACTCAAAATGCCCATACCGGGCACGAAAGGCCGTCTTCGGTATGTCCTTCTCCGCAATCTTGACCTGATGGTAGCCAGATCGAAGATCAATCTTAGAAAACACTGTAGCTCCCTGCAACTGATCAAAGAGGTCATCAATCTTGGGAAGCGGGTACTTGTTCTTCACTGTCACTTTGTTCAGCTGTCGGTAGTCCACACACATCCGCAAACTGCCATCTTTCTTCTTCACAAAGAGGATTGGTGATCCCCAAGGTGATGTACTGGGTCTGATGCAACCCTTCTTGAGCAGCTCATCCAACTACTTCTTCAACTCTTGGAGTTCTGTCGGTGCCATCCGATATGGTGCCATCGAGATAGGTGTCACTCCTGGCATCAAATCGATGGTATACTCAACTTCCCTGTCAGGTGGCAATCCTGGCAGGTCCTCTGGAAACACATCTGGAAACTCCCTCACAACTATGATGTCCCCCAAAATCGGAGTCTGAACTTCTTCTCCCTTAACATGGGTCAGCAAAGCTTCTGGTCCCAACGGCTTTATCCCAACATTCTGATTAGCAGAGATACTACATGTAGCAACAGCTCTCCCAATACCTATCAACAAAATCTTATGTCCACCATCGGAAGTCAACAGCACTTTCTTGGTTCGACAGTTCATCATGGCACTGTACTTGGACAACCAATCCATCCCCAAGATGATATCAAAACCTCCCATGTTCATCACAATCAACCGTGCAAGAAAAACCTCGCTATCGTATGAAAGCGAAACATCTTTGCACACATGAGTTAACCTGACCACTATACCCACAGGTAACCTAACCCTCATCGGACAAGCTAAACTCTCACCCATACAGTTATGTAGTATGGCAAAGTTTTGCGCAATAAACGAATGCGTAGCACCAGGGTCTATCAAGGTATAAGCAGTACTACCAAAAACTGTAAAGGTACCTGCTATGACATCAGCATTCTCTGGATCCTCCTCAGCGGTGATCACAAATGCTCTCGGCACTACTGTACTCTGGTTCATGGCTGACTGGGTCCTAGCAGGAACAGCTGCACGTCCTCGGCCTCGGCCAACTCCAGAACCACTAGGAACACTGGCAACTGAAGCTTGCACCGTCTGAACAGGTGTCGAACCTCCAGATCTTCCCAACTTGGGACAAGCATAACGATAGTGCCCAACTTCGTTACACTCATAACACCTCACCTGAGACAGAGGAGGTCTCGGGCGAGCACCCCAAGATGAAGTCCCTCCAGACTGAGTCCAGGAACTGCCTCGGTTGTTGTAGTTGTTGTTCCATCCACGTCCCTGACTCCCTGGTGTGAACCGGCTCTGTCCATATCCTGGCCGGTTTGCTGGTGTCTGGAACCTCTTGTTCTGTCCCCCAAAACTCTGTGCAGCATGCCTCTTACGGATCTCCTGTTGCTCCCTCTCATTACCCAGCCAAATAATCTCAGCTCTCAAGGCATCTGTCAGCATATCCTGGTAAGTCTCATAGACCTTGCACCCCATAACTGTCTGGATACCAGATCGAAGACCATCCTAGAAACGTTTACATCTGGCCTCCGGAGTAGCTACAAACTCACTGGCATAGATGGACAGGCAGTTGAACTTGATCTCATAATCATTGACCGTCTGATCTGGTCCCTGTTGCAGTCCCAGAAACTCCCGTCTCAACTGGTCCTGGTATGCCTCAGAAACAAACTTCCTGCGGAACATCTCCTTGAACTGGGTCCACGGCATAGTGATAGGTGTCGGCATGTCCCTGGTGGTAGACTCCTACCAGTCAACAGCATCTCCTCGGAACATGGCAGCGACATATCTGGCCCACCTATCATCCCTGCATGTCAGCTTCAGCATAACCCTGTTTATCTGTCTGTGCCATCGATAAGCATCCTGTGGTGTAGTGACACCGGTGAAGATCTCTGCCCCAAGCTTCTCCAGCTTCATATACACTGGATCCTCAACTGGCCCCTGATTTTCCTATCCACGGGCTCCCATAGCATCAATACGTGCATCCCTGGCTTCTTGTCTTCGCAGTATCTGGGTTACCACGTTCAGCATCTGCGCAGGGTCTCCCAAAGGAATATTCGGAAGGTGTTCCGGACCTCCCGCAACTTGTTGCGGTTGATCCACCGATACCTGATCATCATCTAAGTGACCTCCAGCTTGTTGATTCCCTCCAACCGGATCCATTTGTACCTATATGAGAATGTATATGTATGCATGTCATATCATGTCGTGACAAATCTTATGCACAAACAAACAATCATGCAACCACAGTTATGTCCCTAATGACCTACTGCCTACTCCGCTACCAAACTGAAACGCCCCGACCCGTATTTACCATACTCGGTAAACACGTGCCGAAACTATTCTTATTGATAGGGATTACAATACAACTCACAAGTAATTTTACAACAGCAATCCATATAATACATACGTCTCCCAAACTCGGGGACCATTATTCAGTAAAACACAGCTCACATTATACAGCAGTACAGAGAAAAGAGCAAGCAACAGCAGCGGAATTAAAATACAGCAACATATGCAACAGAAAAAATACTTTTAGGATATTTTTGGGAAACATTTGGGAAACACCTTGTGGGACACTATTTTGGGTAGACTCTAGGATTTATCATGCCCCTATAATTAGAGAAGTCTCTCTTGTAAGCCTACTATTTTTATAGTGGAAGTTCTGTGTGATCGTGATTGTGGACGTAGCCCAGTATTTTGGGTGAACCACGTTAAATTCTTGTGTGCCATTTTTTTTTTTTGATGATCATTATTCCGCAAGATAGTGCCACTGGGACCAACACTTATGCGATGGTATTTTGTTATTTTGACCATTTTGTAAATAATGCAGCAATACATCTCATTCTCAACCAAAAATAAGAGAATAATATTGCTGAAACAAGTCTCAGGGGACGAACACTTTGCCTCTGCTCTACCCAATTCTTGTTCTGTTTGGACCAAGATCTATGATATACCAATGAGTTCTCATGTTTGTTGGCTTTTTGTCCCTGTTGGTGTAACCCAAACAAGGAGCCTTGGAAAACAATTTTTGGTTTTGATCTTCAAATTCTTCAGATTAAGCAAAAGAACATCGATGTTGTGTTAATAACATCGATGTTTTGATGATTCGGAAACTTTAAATAAACTGCCGAACAGCTAGAACATCGATGTTTGAATCAAAACATCGATGTTCTAGATGATTCGGTAACTTCAAATTCTTGGGCAGAATGCAAAAAACATCGATGTTTAAATCAAAACATCGATGTTTGCTACAGTGAAATTATGGAAATTCCAGAATTCTGCAGAAACGCAAAAGTTGGTTTTCTGGGTTACTATTCCATTGATTTTCTCTCAATTCACTCAATCATTTGGCTTGAACACGATTTAGACAAGACAAGAAACACTTTATGAAGTGAAACACACTCAATTTACTCTTGTTTCACTTGTAGAATTCAGATTACAACACTCAAAATATAGGAAGAAAATCAACTTACAGAAAACCAAGGTTGACTTTCTTGGTTACTGTTCTATTGATTTTCTCCCTAATCTCTCACAATCTTTTGTTTTTAAACACTCTGAACATTTCAGAGTAACAATGAAGTGAAACACCAACGTTTTCTAACTTGATTTCACTTGATTACAACTGATTACAAGACTCCATTTATAGGCAGAAAAACAACCTATAACTCTACAAATCCTACTCAGCTGACCCTACTACTTTTAGTAGTGGGATTGCTTTACCTAATCTGATCATAATAGCACACCAAACACAGCCAAGTTCACTTACAAACAGGAGAAAACACCTTACCCAACATGATAATGTTGGTTACAATAATCAAATAAAGACACACTATACCTAACAACTTTAATTAAAGAAACCATATCTTGATCACATCATCAGCTCCACTAACTTATTAATCACACTCCACTAACACTCCACTAACAACATGATCACACTAACAACAGCTTGGTCATACAATCAACAATGTTGACCTTCACCTCCCACTTATTGCTGGTCGAATGGGTACCTGATGCAGGTGCTAAATGTAAAAGATTAAAAAAATTTTCCCAAGATTTACAGCCTGCCATTCAAGTTTGCAAAGCAAGATTAGTCCTTGGATTTTTTCCTTTTGGGTACTATTTATTTAGAACAAATAGGTTCTGTTAACTTAATGATGCAGTCATCTCTTCTTAAGAGACTAGAAAAAGTTGGCATATCAATCCTTAATGGTTGGTCTATGCTGTAAAGAGAGCACAATCCTATTGGGGATGTCTTTCATTTTCCAAGCAGCAGCAGCAGCAAATAATGGAGGACTAGGACATTTAAAAGCTTATGAGCCATCATTATTCACACAAGTTCATGTTCTTTTCCTAGGGTATCACAGATGCAGTAAATCAGTACTAAAAGCATTTCAACAACTTTATATATTCATGATATCATAATTGATTGACTATAATAAACAAAAGAAAAAGCCATTAGATACAAGCAGAAAGGAATTCAAATTCGTAGAACAACATCCACACTAACAATCAAAAAGTGTTTTCCTTTGTTGAGAGAGCAGCCTTTGATCTGGTTACCCTTGCGGGAGCAGACTCCAGTTCACCCATCGCTGATCTTGTAAAACTTTCTGCCCTTGCTCCTGATTGAATTGGACTTTCTATTCCTGATTGAATTGGACTTTTTAAGCCTTTGTTACGCTGGAGAGGTTGTGATAATCCACCAATCTCTTTCCGGGGTCTTCCCGGGCCACGCTTGAAATGAACTTTGTGCTCAGATGAAGGTACTTGTGACACTTCTCCAATGACAGGAATGACAGGATGTTGGTCTTTGTCATTTGACTCTTCCTCTGCTGGTATTTTACGTTGTTGCTTCTTTGGTCGAGGCAAAACATCCGCATCAGCATCTTTTCGGGGTCTTCCTCGTCCAGGTTTCAGAGGCAAATTGCGGTTAGAACCAATGACTTGTGGCATTGTTTCCATTACTGGATATTTCTCCTCATCATTGGACACTTCTGCAACTGTCCCTTGCCAAGACTGGTGTGGTTGACACAAAGCATCAGCAATAGCATCTTTCCGGGGTCTTCCTGGCCCACGTTTCAAAAGCAGCTCACTACTAGATCCAAAGGCTTGTGGCATTTCTTCCCTTACAAGATTTTGCTCTTTACCATTGGACACTTCACCAACTGTCCTTTGCCAAGGGTGGTATGGTTGAGACAAAGGATCAGCATTAGCAGCATTCCGGGGTCTTCCTGGCCGACGTTTCAAAGGAAGCTCGCTGCTAGATCCAAAGACTTGTGTCAGCTTTTGCCTTACGGGATTTTGCTCTTTACCATTAGACACTTCAGCAACCGTCCCTTGCCAAGGTTGGTCTGGTCGAGGCAAAGCAGCAGTATTAACATCTTTCCGCGGTCTTCCTGGCCCACGTTTCAAAGGAAGCTCGCTGCTAGATCCAAAGACTTGCGGCATCTTTTCCCTTACAGGATTTTGCTCTTTATCATGGGACACTTCAGCAACTGTCCCTTGCCAAAGCTGGTGTGGTTGAGACAAAGCATCAGCATTAGTGTCTTTCCGGGGTCTTCCTGGCCCAAGTTTCAAAGGCAGCTCGCTGCTAGATCCAAAGACCTGAGGTATTTCTTCCCTTCTAGGATTTTGCTCATTATCATTGGACACTTCAGTAACTGTATGTTGCCAAGGTTTGTGTCGTTGTGACAATGCATCAGCATCAGCATCTTTCCGGGGTCTTCCTGGCCCACGTTTCAAAGGCAGCTCGGTGCTAGATCCAAAGACTTGTGGAGTTTCTTCTCTTCTAGGATTTTGCTCTTTATTATTGAACATTTCAGCAACTGTCCCTTGCCAAGGCTTGTGTGGTTGGGGCAAAGGATCATTATCAACTTCTTTCCGAGGTCTTCCTTGCCCACGTTTCAAAGGGAGCTCACTGCTAGATCCAAGGACTTGCGGTACTTCTTCTACCATAGGATTTTGCTCTTTATCAATTGACACTTTGGCGGCAACTGATATTTCAACTCCTTTGTATCTTTGCCGCTTATGCCGATGTGCTTCGGGCAAATTCACCAAACCATCACCATCTTTTCGGGGTCTTCCACGACAACGTTTTAATGGCAGCTTGCAGTCAGAGAATTTTGGTACTTCTTCCATCATATGTTTTTGATTTTTATCATTCGACACTCCAGCAACTGATATTTCAGGTCCTTGATCTTTGGTGAACTGTGCATAAAATCCATTATTTCATAATATAGTCAGATAGTTGATGGCAAGCTCCACAAATTTTTTCTTTCAACAAATATGCAGAGTAGTTAGTTTATCTTATTGGTGTGACTAAGAAAATAATAAAAAAGAATCACCCAGAAACAAGGACTCCAATCACAAAGGAGGTAAAAGCTGGAAAACCGAATTGCAAGTTCTTGGCAATCATATACTTCTAGTTTGCCAAAAGAAAAATGCTACTGTTTTGTAAAATGTCCACACTCAGAAAAAACACTACTCTTTAAAATTATCTCCACTCAGATAATCTATATTAAGCATTTATGATAGGAAGAAATTGATTCAATTTTTTTACCACTACTCGCTTAACTTGTGAAAAGGAGGAAAGCATGGAAGGAGAGGAAAACCATAAATCAGGTAGCAAAAAACTGAAGCACAGATATCAAGATCATACCCCAGGTTCGGGTGGTTTGGCTTTGTCAACATTCTGCTGCGGCAGAGCATGAGCTTGTTGAGGCTGAAGACAGGTTTCTGACCTTATCTGGCAGCCAACTTCAGCGACAGGTGGTACTTCCTGATTTTGATCATTATGCTTTGCTACTTCATTTTCAGTCAAAAGACTAATGACTTCCATCAAACCTTGTGCCAATTCTCCTGTTGTTCCTAACAATCCTACAAGCTTCTCCTATCAACCAAAATAAATAGACTAGTTATCAAAGACTCTACCAGCCATGAGCAAAGGAGTTAAACAAAATGCAAGTAATCAAGTTCTCCCCATTTACCATGACCAAAAGTTTTGTGGGCGATGAACTAGCATGGTCTAATTCATGACTTGTGGTGGAGGGACTTGGAGTTAAGGACATTGCCTCATATTGATCTGTTACCTTGGCAAGAATCTCTGCCACTTTGCTGTCAATATAAGCATAGGTTAAGAACAAAAGCCTCAAGGAACAGAAATGTTTAAATTACAAGGAAAGGAGCATACCTGAGAACGTTAGTTTTGTCAGGATCCAGAGTTTCTCGACCTTGCATTTGTTCTGATTGTGAATACTGGAGATCATTAGTTTTGTCAGCTTCCCCAGTTTCTCGACCTTGCATATGCTCTGATTGTGAATGCTCCTCAACAATCAGATTGTATTGGCTTTCAGGTTCACTTTGAGCTCCTCTTTGATGGCGTTGTGCTTTGATCGCCTCACTTTCTTCCCTTCCACCTTCAGCATCTTCTATACTTCCTTGATGTGGGCTTGCTTCTTCAATTGCATTAATTTCTTTGCTTCCACCTCGAACTTCTTCTGCACGTCTCTCATCATCAATCCCCTTGTCAAGTTTACCCATAGAGAAGGCTACTCCTTCAGTTACAGAAGCTTTTCTTACTAGCTGACTTTGTTCTTCAGCGCTTTGTTCAGTTTTACCCTTCTTCCCATCACTTCCTGGATGCTCAATTTCAAGGAATTTTTCAGTTGCTTCTGATGGAACATCGACTTCCATTTCTTCCCTTCTACCATCAACATCTTCTGTAGTTCCTTGTTCCGTACTTGGTTCTTCAGTTTCAATTGCATCAATTTCTTCCCTTCGAACTTGAACTTCTTCTGCACGACTTTCATCATCCGTCTCCTTGACAGGTCCTGCCGTACAAAAGGCTTCTTCTTCAGTAACAAAAACTAGTCCTTCTATTTGACTTTGTTCCACAGCTGCCCCAGTATCTCTTATATGCATTTCCTCAGTTTGAGAATGTTCCTCCCCAAGAAGACTTTGTTGAACCTGAGGTTCAGTTAACCCATTCTTCCCTTCACTTTTAGGATGTTCAATTTGATCTTCAACTTCCGCTGCTTCTCCACCTTGCATTTGTTTTGAAATAGAATGCTCCTCAACCTGCAAATTGCATTGCATATCAGATTGAGTTTCACCTTCTATTTCAACATTTCCATGATGTTCCAACTCATAAAGTTCTAAACTTACTAGGCATTCAACCTCCACGTGGCCATGAATTACTTCAAAGGCTTGTTGTGGCATATGCCCAAGATCTTTTGAGGCCTCATTCTCTGCCCTATGTATTTGCTCTAACTGAGGATATCTCAGTGGAAATTGAACTTCGTGTGTACTTTGTTCTCTGATGGCATCAGTTTCTTTTCTTGCAATTTGAACTCCTCCTGCACGTCTTTGATAATCCATTTCCTTGGACAGTCTCGCTGTATAGAAGCCTTCTTCTTCAGTTGCAGCAGCTTTTTCTTGTATTTGATCTTGTTCTTCAGCTGCCACAATGTTTCTCATACACGTTTCCTCATTTTCCTCACCACCAAAACTCTGTTGAACCTGCTTTTGGATTAAGCCATTCTTCCCCTCACTTTCTGGATGTTGAATTTGATCTTCAATTTTCCCAGTTTCTCCACCTTGCATTTGTTCTGATTGAGCATGCTCATCAACCTGGAAATTACATTGCATATCAGTTTGAGTTTCAAGTTCTATTATTTTATTTTCATGATGCTCCAACTCATCAAGTTCCTCACTTACTTGGCATTCAGCCTCCACATCCCCATGAATTACTTCAAAATACTGTTGCATATGCCCCTGTTCATTTTCTGCTTCATTACCTGCCCTGTGCATTTGCTCTACTTGCGGATGTATCAGTGGACATTCAACTTCATGTGGACTTTGTGCTCTGATTGCATTAGTTTCTCCTCTTGCACCTCCAGCTTCTTCTGCATGTCTTTCATCGTCCATTGCCTTGGCAGGTTCCACAAAACCAAAGGCTTCTTCCTTAGGTACAGAAACTTGTCCTTGTATTTGGCATTGTTCTACAGCTTCCCCAGTATCTCTTATTTTCATTACCTCATTTTGAAAATGTTCCTCATTATGAAAACTTAGTTGAATCTGAGGTTGAGTTTCAGCATCCTTCCCATCACTTCTTGGATGTTCAATTTGGAAGACTTGCTCAGTTTCTTCCGGTAGAAATTCAAAATCCATTTGATCTGCTGCTGCTGCATTCCCTTGTCGACCTTGCACTTCAATTGCATCAATTACTTCCCTTCCACCTTCATCATCATCTGCATTTCTTTCATCAATGATCCCCCTGGTAGATTGCACCACACAACGACCTTCTTCATCAGTTAGACAAGCTTGCTCTTGTAATCGGCTGGGTTCCTCAATGGCATTAATAACTCTTATATGCATTTCTTCAGATTGTGAATGTTCCTCATAACGAAAAGGTTGTTGAACCTGCGATCGAGTTTCACCATTCTTCTCTTCACTTTGTTTCTCAGATAGAGAGATCTGGTCTCCTGTGGATAGGTTCTCAGTTCCAAAGCATTCAGCAACAGATGTGTTCAGCTTGTTCTCCTCTTCCACACCTGCATGATGGAGCTCAAAGAACATCCCAGCCGATCCCTGCCACTGTGGGTTTCCTTCCAAGAACTTTTCTTCTTCAGTTATACTAGGTATATCTTCAAAAACTTGAATATCAGAAGCCATCAGTTCATCCACCACTTTACAATGGGGCTCATCAAACATCTCTTCTTTTTCATCAGTCATACTAGGTCTTTCTTCAAAGACTTCAAGAACAGACTCAATCGCAGCTACTACTTTATGATGGGGCTCATTCTCAAACATCTCTTCTTTTTCAGTCACAGCAGGTCTTTCTTCCAAAAAATATCTGATTTGTCCAACCTGTAAATGGCTTGTGTCTGTAAACCCAGGTGGTCCGTCCATTTCTTCAGATTGAAAATGTCCCTCGTCATGAAGACTTTGTTGAAGTCGAGTTTCACCATTCTTCTCCTCACTTTGTTTCTCATGTTGCACCATCTGCTGTTCTTTTAGGGGCTTCCCAATTTCAAATGCACTTAGTTTCTCAGGTTGCACCATCTGCTGTTCTTTTAATGGCTTCTCAATCTCAAATTCACTTTGTTTTTCAGGTAGCACAATCTGATATTCTCTTGATGGCTTCTCAATTTCAGATTCACTTTGTTTCTTAGGTAGCACCAGCTGCTGTTCTTTCAATGTCTTCTCAATTTCAAGTCCTATCTCAGTCGATCCCTGCAACTTTGGTGTCCCTTCTAAGACCTTTTCTTTTCCAGTCAAACTGGGCATTTCTTCTGTAGAATCTCTGATTTTTCCATCCTGTAAATGGGCTGGATTTGTAAACCCTGGAGGTGGTACGTCCAAAAGGTCATCAATTGCTTCAATGTCTAGCTTCCGGACTTCTGATCCACTTCCACCCTGCTGCAAATGCGTTTGTCTCTTGACTAATTTAGCAAGAGGGATTTCCTCATCTAGAAGCATATAACGATCCCCAGAAAGAAGTATCCTTTCCTTCTCGACAAGTTTCTCTAACTGCTCAGTCAACTTACGTGGGTGAAAAGCCAGCAAAACATCATATTTTGCAGCAATAAACTCTGATATTGCATCCTTGGTCGACCCACTTGCTTCATCCAAAGTCTCAATTGCATCTACTATCATCTACATGAAGTTCAGATCAAGTTTAAAAAAGGGGAAAAGAAAAAAGAGGAAAGAATTTCCAAGAAAGTAGTAAGATACAACAAGGAAGTATGCATACATGAGGGTATGCTGGGTGATTAGGAGTGTGGTCTATACTGGTCAAAGTTTGTTTGATATGAGCAAGGCATCGTAATTTGGCTGGGTCTCCACTTGCAAATTCTAAGAGCAAGTCATCCAAACTCGATCGCTGTACCTGTGTAATGTATGGAAAAGCAAAATCATGAAGATTGATGGCAGAATAAAATTAACTTGTCACCAAATAGAAACACCAGCTGCAAGCTCTCGGTTTAGGAATTATGTAAACCATTGGTTTCACTTCGAAACTATAATGTACATATGTTTTGTTATTGCCCCAACGCTGATGGAATTCACATAACTGGCAGCAAGAACATTCAAATAAGCAAACGCGCGCATCCTAAACATCACAAGCTACTATGTCCTCTTTTCTAGACAAAGTCAGGTACTCTTCATCAATAAGAAAGTGCTGCTAAATCTAATATTTCTTTCTGAAGGTGAAGACTGCATTTCCATGGTCAGTGGATCCAGAGGGATTGAAGCAACTGACATAATTTGCAGGCCTGGTCATGGAATAAGGTCCCAAACCGACTCCGGCACTTTTTGACCTAAAAAACTGCAACTTCCTTATGAATATATAATCCTCTATTCATTCAAAGCATATGGTTCCAACTTGTTCTACATTACTTTCTGCAGTATTGGTAGCTAAGTAGCTATATAATAATTCAGAAGCTAAAGTTTCTCATGTGGAAGTCAATAGAGCAACAGTTACTAATGGACTAAGGATTAAGACAAGCATCTGTGTTTGATACTATTACGACTTTTAGGACAAACAAATATTGGCGTAAACCAAGTCAACATCCCAGGTGTATGGGGACTTGAAAAGTGCAGGAAGCTTATCAAATTGACTGCATAATCAATGAACAGTTGCATGGTGGACCGAACCAAAGATGCTGAGAAACTCATGCCACATATGTCGAGCAACAACGCAAGAAAAAACAATAAGTCAAGGCTTTTTCTAGTTCTTCTTTTTTGTTTTTGAAAGAAAAGAAGAGGACAACAAAAGGAGACAGACAAACATCAGAACGAGTAGTAAGCATTGCGATTAGTAAAAATAACATATGAAAACGCAATCAGCCGTATAGTTAGGAAAGCTAACGGCATGCAAATAGATGAGAATTGTGATTATGCTAGGACTTGTGGTTCCCGGTTTGTAAAGAAAAAAAAAACAATTAGTTATCTCAAACGAAAAAAAAAAAAAGAAAACAGAATAAACAAGGAAGAAAAAGCAATAGGAGGAGGAGTTACGTACCTTAGAAGAAGCACTAGGCCCTGCATTACCATGCTCTGCTCCGCTCTTCTCCACCTATAAACAAACCAAACCACTGAAAAATTACAGGACAAGAAAGAAAAAAGAAAACCAGAGAACCACAAAGAACGAACAAAAAGAAAAGAAGACCAAAAAAAAAAAAAGGAATTGATCATGAACGACAGAGAAAGAAGGCCAACCATGAAGAAGGGTGGAAAAAATTAAACTAAAATATCAAAACCAATTAAACACGCAAGGCTACTGGGTTTAAGGGTTTTAATTTAATGGTTTAAGGAGCAACGAATTTGTGTAAAAGAGGTTTTGTATCTTTTTTGACGGTGGAAGACGGCTGGTTAGTGTATTTATTATTTTTAACAAAACCGATGAAAGATAGGAATAGAGGCGGTGTTTAATGCAAACCAAAACAATCCCACCACTACCATGATTCTTTGCAGTCTAAATATTCTTTGAGAGATTACATTGTCCATATATATAGCAAATACACTACTTATTAAATACTAAGTACAATATTTTATTCTCCGACTTTAATCACTACTACTAATTAGGATAAGAATCAACCAAAAAAAAGCCTTGATTTTCGAGAAATTCTATGGTGCTCAATGGGTACCATGTCAAATCCTAGTAGTTACATAAACCTTCCATTTTTATTTACCGAGTCATCCTAATTTAAAATACATCATCTATTAAACCACGTCATTTAATAATGTTACTTTTAATTAAATATTTTATTTTATAAATTAGAAACCTTATTTTTTTTCTTCTCCTCCACCTACAACACAGCAATCCATCGCCGGCAAGGCTCCACCACCCTGCACCTTTTAAGTTTTCTAATTTAAAACAGATCATCCATCAAACCATTAAACCACGTCATTTGTTCTGTTTTTCTTTATTCTTTTAAGTAAAAAAACCTCCTTCTGTGCTTTCTAGAATCACCGTCCCTCTCTCTTCTTGTCCACCGGCCCGACGAATAACCTCAAAAGTGAGAATTGTATTAGTCTAAACTAAAAGAAGAGATTTGTCTTGTAAAAGAAATTTAAACTAATTTAAAACATAAAACTTGTTATTAATTCATTATTCCTTCCACAATCTGTTGAAAACAATTAGAATTTGAATTCATGTTCTACATCCCAATCCTAAATATGTGGATCTGCTAAATTGAATTTGAGTCTTCAAGCCTTTCTTCACAAGAGGTAGGTGTGTTCCCTTCAAAGTTGAAAGTTTTAAGGTAACTTGAAAGGTGCAGGGTGGTGGTGGAGGATGATTGTAATCGAAATTTCGATCAATGAAGTAATCTATTTCATCAAAAAAAAGGTGCAGGGTGGTGGTGGAGTGAGTAAGGTAACGCGAGCCTTGTCGGCGATGGATTGCCTAAGTTGTAGGTGGAGGAGAAGAAAAAATTAGGGTTTCTAATTTATAGAATAAAATATTTAATTAAAAGTAACATTATTAAATAACGTGGTTTAATGGATGATGTATTTTAAATTAGGATGACTCGGCAAATAAAAATGGAAGGTTTATGTAACTATAGGATTTGACATGGTACTCATTGAGCACCATAGAATTTCTCTTTTCTTCGGATATAGTAGTAGTAGGAGTAATATCCATCACCACTTCCCCATCCATTAACAAATCAGTGTCTCCTCGTTCTCAGCTTGGGGATCTTAACTAACTAAAAATAATCCCAACTATACTTGTAAAATTAACCTTAATAATCTTTACACAATTAATTATCTTGCTTCGAATTTGTCTTCTTTGAAAAACCCCTTACTGACCCTCCGCTCAATTCTGAGACGAACACCCACCATAGACAGACAAGACAAGCAAAGCAATCAAAGAAAAACCCACACAGCCCTCCACCATCCCCACTGTTGTCGTCTTTCTTTAAAAAAGAAAGAACAATGAAAAGAAACTTTGGGCTTTTAAATAAATTACTACTTCAATTAAAAACCAAAATAGCCAACCAGGGTTATCATAATCGTTGTAGATAGCTCTTATCATACTAGGCTTCTATGCTAATCACTTCCAAGTCTAACCCTTTTCAACCAACTGAAAAACCTGCATTCTTTTTTCTTTTTTTGTGTCGGAAAACCCAGTAGTGTTCTAGATTCTAATTGGAACAGGGTTTTAATGTTGATTGAATCTAATTTTGCAATCAATAGCAAAAGAAAGCAAACAGCCTTCAGTTCATTATTTGGATGTATCCAATTCTGGTTCCACTTTATTTGTTTGAGAACATTAACATATTGAAATATCAAAGACAGATATTTTGTCTGATTATTTATTGTTGCTATATGCTAAATAATTTACGGTTTAGAAAAAAAAAAAAACAAAAAGCGACCCTATCCCACTTGCAGTTAAAAGTATTTTGTCGGTTTGAGGCATTGTAGTTTGAAGATCCTGCTCCTGCTCCTCAAAGTCATATTCGGTGATGTCTTAGTCAGAGATAAGCCTGTTTAGTTGACTTTTGTTTGCCCTTTTCGGGGCCCTTCTTACTTTACCCCAAATATATATACACATACACACACACACTACAGAAAGGTTGGCCTAAGGATTCTTAGGTGGACAAATTTAGACGAGGCTGTAATTCTCAACGTCTAAGCACCGCGAATGAACCAACATAACATATCCAATATAAATAGGATTGACCGGATGGTAGCTGTAGTGTGGAACCTCCTCTCATACTCTTTAATGGTTCCCCAGCCTTGCCGCCAAAGCTTACAGGATTCTGCAGATGAACTTACAAAGGGTCTCTCTGTGTTTCTCTAGTCGGTAACTAGTAGTAATCCCCCCATCATAATCCCAATTAGCTGTAACAGTCATCCACCACCCCACCCTATAACAATAATCTCGTTAAAAGGAAAGAAAAAATGGCTTTCCACATACATATTTTAAATCCTTGCAGACTACTGCAGACTGCAGAACGTGCATGTAATGTAGTGCACTTTATTTTCAAAGCCAAGCCACATACTTGATCAGAGAACAACAAATCCTAGGGCATGTTTTGGTTTTATCCCTGATCGCTCTTTATGTTTCCGGATCCCTAACATACCCCACATACTAAGCCGTGACTATGTCAAAATTCTTTGAAGTAAACCCACTGATTTAGTTAAGCACAAACCACTAATTGAGTTAAAATCCAAAGATTAGGCACTCTTATAAGGCAAAATACCAGAAGACCCCTTACCCCATGCAACCGCCAAATGGTTCTACTCAAGAGATCAGAGGGAAATGTTCATCCTTGATTACATCCTGCTGTACATTTCTACTCACTACTAACTGCTTGAACCTGTTTTGCTACACATATTCACACGACTAAAGCTTGTACAGTTTACAATGCCATTCAACCTACACAGTAAATCAAGAGACAGCACATCACTCATTGAGCCAACCAGCCGAGTTGTGAAAATTAGGATGAGTATAACTCGGGGGAAAGCCTGTTGAGCCAGGATGGTATGCAGGTCCAGGCGCTCTATGATCATAATTTATAGGGAACATGGATGGTTCCGGACCCAAGTTATTCATTCTTGTATAATTCAATTCGTCCAGTTGGGGTGCATATCGCTGCATTGCAGACATGTTCATTCCATAGGTGGACCCTGCTGTTGAATCTTGGTGCTGCATTGCAGATGTGCTTATTCCATAGGTGGACCCTGCTGCTGAATCAGGGCGCTGCATCACAGACGTATTCATTCCATAGGTGGATCCTGCTCCTGAATCAGGGCGCTGCATCACAGACGTATTCATTCCATAGGTGGATCCTGCTCCTGAATCTGGGCGCTGCATCGCAGACATGTTCATTCCATAGGTGGACCTTGCTGCTGAATCTGGATGCTGCATTGCAGGCATGTTCAATCCATAGGTGGAACCTGCTGGTGAAGCTGAGTAACCATATGGTGTCGATGACAGTGATCCCATCTGTCCGTATAATGAATCATCATTGCCTTCCATGACAGAGTATCCATAACCAATGCCCCCGGCAGGGCCTCTCACATGCCCCATCGACTGCCCAGCCATCCCACTTCCGGAAAATCCATGGATTCCAATAGAATAAGACTCATCATTGTTCATGTCCTTGTCAGCTGTAACACTAGCATCGTACCAGCCATAATCTTCCCCACATTGTTTTTGCAAATCAGCCATGCCTATTTGCGGATGCTGAAAGCCATTTTCTCCCTCTACATTTGATGATATCTCAGGAAAACCAGGCAAAGGAATTTCTGACAAGGATCTACCATCAACTACATTAGATGGGAAATGCTGAGTGTTTCTGCTGTATGTATCTATTGGAGGTGGTTTTGCTCCATTGTGTCTGTCTGGTGATTTCATACCTGGTCCTCTTTCAGGTTTCCCTTCACCAAGCCTTTCCTTTCTGGAGGTCTCGCTAGACCGACTCCTCCTAGCTTCACGACCACGTTGGCTTCCTCTATCACCATTTCTGATATGAGAGCTTCCTTTGTGATCTTGATCCAAAATAGTTGCACATTTTGAACTTTCTAGCTCTAAGCTCCTCCTAGGCTCACGATTATGTTGGCTTTCTCCATCACCATTTTTGCAATGGGAGTTTCCTTTGTGATCTCGATCCACAGTAGTCGCACATTTCACACCTTCTGGTTCTAGGCTCCTCTTAGGCTCACGATTACGTTGCCTCTCTCTATCACCATTTCTGCGATGGGAGCTTCCTTTGTGATCTTGAGCCAGAACAGTAGCACATTTAGAACCTTCGGGCTCTAGGCTCCTCCTATGGTCATGATTATGTTGGCTTTCTCTATCACCATTTTTGGAATGGAAGCTTCCTCTATGATCTTGACCGACAACGGTTGCACATTTTGAACTTTCCGACTCTAGGCTCCTCCTATGGTCATGATTAAGTTGGCTTTCTCTATCACCATTTCTCAAATGGAAGCTTCCTTTGTGATCTTGATCCACAATAGTCGCACATTTTGCACCTTCTGGCTCTAGATTTTGCCGGGGCTCATTGTTAACATGCATCCATGAATCAACTTTCTGATACAGGTTCTCTGTTGAGTTATGGTTTGTTATTGTTTCATGGCAATCTTTCGTCAAATCCATTCTTTGTGGTTGCCTGGCCAGATGACCCTGCTGTTGTGCTATGGCCACGTGTTTCTCACTCCAACGAGGATGACTCCAAAGATAAAGTGGTGGCGCAATATTGTTCCACTGATCAATTTGTTTGTCATTCACATCAATAGACCCCGGAAAGTAAAAAGACTGCAAAGACAAAAGTACAGACTTCCCATTAGATTTCGCCACAATCATGCTTCGAAACCAGGAGCCTACTAGCCATTTCAACTCAAAACACCAGTCCAGTCTAAACCTGATTGGACACAGTCTAACTGGTCAGACAACGTCCAAACCCAGTCTTAAAACTGCAGTCCAACTGGCATATAACTCATAAAGCAGCCCATAATTCATATACCCTCATACGAACCCAAAAACTGACTATGCAAATAGATCCTAACTGGCACAATATTATTTACTAAAAACCCCAGCTTGACCTATGGTCAAGGATCTGACTCTGATCCTCTATCCCCATTGGGCAACGCCCATGCCAGGTAGGATAAATAGGCTACAACAGGATTGCAGAAGGCATTGAGTATTACCTTTCCTGCCAGAAACTGATTATCCTCCCAAACAAGATCATAAGGTTGCCTCTTTTCGTCTAACCTGTGCAAGACACATTGTGGAAGTGTCATTAGAACTCGGAGAAAATCAAATATAGTCCTGCTGAAAAGTTAACACAATAATTGAGCAAGTCCTAGCCCCCTAAAAAAATAAATAAATAAATATCAAAGTCCAGAAGTTACCTTTCTGTTTCTGGTGGAACAATGAGAATAAGCAGTTTAGGTTTAAATTCAAGAGCCTTATCAATGAATTTATTGGCCAAAGCTGCTTTAACTCCAAAAGGAGGATTTAGCCCCATGATCTACTCAAGAATTAGAGAAAAAGATTCATTGCAAATTTAGAGCAAAATCAAAAATGAAAGTTGGAAAGGAAATTTCCTTAAAATGGGAACAATATTTCTTACCAACTGATCACCTTTCGGCAGCTCATGCGGCCGAACAGTCATCCAGTCTCTTTTCTCAAAATTAAAGTCATTCTGCCAAAAGAATAAAAGACCTAACTATCACAATTCAACACCATGCAGGAAAAGAAAAGAAAAACATGCATAACACCCAAATAAAATACCAGATCCCTGCAACAGTTCACTTCCATTATAAAGTAAGAAAACCACAGCAACAAAACAATGATTAGGTAATGATCACCATATAATTAGGAAGACAGCCCAAATTTTTTTGCTTTCATCTTATTTTGGCAAATATTATGGAACCAGCACTGTAGAAATCTCAAGACAAAGTGTGCCCAATCATACAGGGGGAAAGACTTCGGCTTGGAAGGTAACTTATCCTATCAACTAAGTTCGCAAGTTGCCACATAATTGGTGATATTTTTCCTAAGACCATTTGTCGATTGCATAACCTTACTGTTTGGAAAATAATATTTCCCTGTAACAGAAAGTTAAAAAACATTGGTGCCTAGAAATGTGTGATAAGTTGGTGCCATTTTTAGGTCCAGTATTAGCAGAAGGGACACACTATTTTCTCATCTCCCCCTCTGGTCTTTAGCTTTTGATTCTCCATTTTTTTCTTGTATTTTTCCATTTCATAAAACAGGTTAGTGGTTATACATATAAAAAGTCGTCAAAATAATGATGTTGCAAGCAGTCTCTCCTATTAATCATTTTGGGATCCCAAACTTTCAGCTTTCAAACACTCGGATCATTTCCTTCACCTTTTGGCAAAAATATTGAGACGGTAGAATCAGTGATTCAAACGTTCCTCACAGACACAGGAGCTTGTCACTTTATGTTTTATTTATATTCTTCTTGTTATTAAAAAGATAATGGCCACTCATTACAGTACATGCATATTGTTCAGGTGGAACAGTAGCAGTAGGTTTTATTTAGACTTTCGGATTAAACTAGTATAAATAGGTTTGCTGGTATTTATAGCAGCCTTATTAAAAAATACTAAACAGATTTCAAAGGTTTCAATCCTAAATCTCAAAACAATTGATCCACTTTGAATTCTGATTGTCTATTCAGCTTAGGACTGCTGTTATTTGATTTCTACTCTATCCTATTCTCTATCCCACATCACTCACCTTTTACAATGCTCCACATTGTGCCACAAAATACAACCAACAACACTAAATACTCCTTCCCAATTTTCAAAGTATATCATGGCTTAAACGGCACATAGTAGAAGTTACCTTTGGCCGAAATAAATCATAGTTTTTGTATGAGCACTTTATTCCTTTCTCCTCAAGCTTCTTTTTCATTAGCCAACTGAAATCATTGGCACCACAACAGAAGTCGACAATCTGATCACAATGGAAAACATTAACCAGGTCATACACATTTGGTAAAGCTAGTGATATCCTATATCCCATGGCATTCTCTAGGCCTGATAAGACATTTAATAAAATGCAAAAACAAGCTCAACAATAAACTGAAGTAAACTAAAATGAAAAGGTAAAGTTAATATTATCTCATTTGAATAGCACAAGAGGCATATATGCTACACAAAAATGACTCTACATTGAAGGTGGCACCAGGCCTCATGCAGAGGCAAAACATTCAGTACGTGGGTGAGGGAGAGGAAGTTGGAGTGTTACCAACCTTGCTTCAAATGATTATATTATAACAGGTAAAACCAAATCCGTCAGCAGTACAAAGACAAAGAACATCAAGCAGCTATTCTTGGAAAAATAGGATTATAAGAATCAAAACCTACAATCCAAAGACGTCAATAGTTACCCGAGATGGTATGAAGTCGTCCAAGCATTTCAACATCTACTAACATAGGCTAAGTCAAGGAAGATAGCTGGCGCTCACTCAGGAAAGTCAAAATCCCCAATTGGCGGAAAAAGAAGGTCAAACGGCTATGAAATTCCTCAATTGGTACTTAATTTTGTTACTGACGGACCAAGAATATGATCATTCCATTTTATGCCCATTAGAAACTGACCATAATATAATAAGTCATATGACTAATTCTCAACGGCATACTGACATCAATGAAAAGCAATCATCTATACATCAAATATTTGTTCAAATAATCAAAGAAACCAACTCGAGCTTTTCTTCTCAACATTTGTTTCACCTATTTCCAAGAGGCATAGCCGCAAACAAAGACCTCAAACTAGTCATTAATTTGGTTAAACAAAAAATTTCATTGGTGCATTATATATATACATATAAACATATATCAAATGAATAGAGAAAAATGAAACGAACAAAACAAAAGATACTAGATGCCTTTTTGAATCTTCTAAGAGAAAATTTATCTCGCATTGTTAAGAAGGTCAATTCCCCAAACTTTCTATTTGCCAAAAATCATGAGGAACACAACAAAATTATAAGAAGTCGTGTAACACTAACTTGAATGCAAAGATCAAACATATATACGATTTCTTATTGTCATTCAAATCTTTAACCCACAAACAATCAATTTAATAGAATTTCTATATATCAGACTACTTCAAATCTATCATTGATGGTAAATCAGTTTATGTGATCACATTCATAGTACTTCAGGTTTCAACTAAAAGCGTCATGAATGATTTTTCAAGAAAGCCAAAACTGGCATCTGAGTCAAGCATGCCAAAGTATACATAATGTATAGGCACTTTAACCAGGAACGCTTCCATGACACTTGGGAAGAAATTACGAGTAAACAACAAGCAAGGCAACTTTCCGACTGAATAAAGGTTTACTTTCAAGTATAGGATATCATCATCACGGAAAATAGTATCAATGCTAATATAAGGATCGATCAGTACAAGCAACAAAGGGATATGCTACACATGTTCCACAGGGATATACAGGAGAAATTCCCGCTCCTGTATAAAAGAAAAACACTGGAAAACTACCTATAACGACAAGATTTTATTTGGACAGTTTTCTCCAATCAAATGAACATTCACCCGACAAAGCAGACACATCATAAGGTCAGTTCTTATCCTGAATTGACAAATCTATAAGAAGACTATTCCTAAGCCAAAGCAAAATCCCTGATAAATGGATAAGCATAATTAGTGTTGGTCGAAAATGGAAGAAATAAGAGGCTCAACAACCAATTCCAGGAATGCATCCGCAGTGATGATTTAGTTATTAAAGTAAATTAAGAAGGCATCAAAGAAAATAAAGCAATTATTCTTACCGTATCACCCTCTTGCACATACCATTGGAGCTTGGCAACAATCTGCAAAAATATAACCACGATTAACAACTCAACACTTCAAAATTTTGTTGTGTTGTTCCTTCATAAAATATTAATGGAAGAAACTCATCTTTTCTGCAATTTACAACTGGATAAAACATGATATCAACCAAAAAGAAATTGATTAATCTTCACCCATTAATTAGTGTACCTAAACATCTTTGACTATCAGCATGGTTAGAACTTCCCAGAGATTCTAAACAATTATCCATGAACCATGAAAACAACAAACTTTCTTCTTCAATATCATTTCCTCATATTATCTTCCTCACTATCCATGTGACGAGTTCAACTCCGTACAGTGGTATGTTATATCTTATTTAGGCTGCCATCTGATGCTTCTTCAAATATTTTGCGGACAAATTCTATGGTCCCAATGCACCACAACTTCAGACAAAAAAGAAAAAAAAAATGCCTAGTAGAGACGAAACTGCATTGTTCAATACTGGAGTTATAAAAATTCCCCAAACTTTTTCTTGACAAAAATTAAGAGTCATAAGCTTGGAGTGATGTGGATCCCAAACACAACACTTACAACAAATTCCCTATTCTGCATATTTCTAAACTCAGTTATCTTGAAACTGGTTGCCTTTACGTCAAAAGCATGGCCAAACAATTGTATCCAGATAATGCTAACCATTCTCCTTACACCAACAAAGAGTCATCTATTTTCTTCCCTGAAAACCAGGAGCCACAGAATAGGTAAAAATGAAAATGGCAGCAGGAGAAACCGAAGAATTAATCAATTAAGTTTTTCCAAATTTCTCGGCAAGGAATTGGTTACTTATCAGCACCAAATGGTGAGTCCATTTTGCTTTTGCTATCATTTTCTATAAGCCAATGCATTAAAGAGATATGAAAGGTGAGTAATCTTCCTCACAAATAAATTGCAAGTAGCCACTAAGCAACTGCAGGCACAGTACAAAATAAGGCAAAGTTACCTCTTGGAGTTTCTCTACTTTTGTAAAATGGCGGCCGTATGACGTATACCGCTTGCCATGTAGAAACGGTGCAAGATGCACTTTAAGCTTGTTCTGAAAAAAATTCATAACAAGATATATTAGAAGGGCCAGAGTTGTTTCCTCAGAAGCATCAACCATAGCACCAGTGTAACACATTCACAGGCCAGCATACAATAATTAAAGAAACTTCTCTACTTGTTTCGGGGCACCAAAAAGAAAAAGGAACACTAAACAGAATGTAACTTAATGTAGGGAAAACATACTTAACGCAAATGTGGATCACCACAATAACAGAGAAACCATGACAGAAAAGGAAATTCAATCAGTACATGCAAAATACAGTGGAAATGCGCAAAATCAGAAGGTTTATAATCCTGGAGAACAAAATAGTAAGGTGCATGGGCCGACCAAGTAGAATGAAGAAAGATGCTTCTAAATAGCAAATGAACAAATAATTCATTTCACTATGAGCAGAAGTTACTAGATATATACAGTATTAGGCTCAAAGCCTACCTTCCATCTGAAAACCTGGTTAAGAATATCTGGCTCACAAACAGCCTTAGCATCTTCAATGCTGCCTCCTTCATCCAGTTTCTTTAAAGCCGTCTTAATAGCCTGTGTAGATTCAGGAGTGAATATATACTTATAGAAACAATAAAAAAAACGTTAACTTCTGTACAGGAGAAACTGTGGATGCGATTATTTATACCTCAACAGCACCCTCCACTTTTCCAGATGTAATAGTCCTGTCTATAACAGTACTTGAAAAGTTCATATATGCAGTTGGAACGCTCTGCTTTTTCACTATATCTTCCATGGTTACTGAAGAGGCAACCTCTTTTACCATAGCTAAGAGTCTGCATATTAAGATAAAATCACTGAAAGATGCATGATTTACATATAATAACTTCTACAGATATTAGAATTGAATATAAAAGAAGAAACTTGAAAAAATGAGGCAAACAAAAAGTAAAGATGTAGGTCACCTCCTTTGTGAGTCGGCATCTAGGGAAGGCAGTTCAGTGCTTGACTTCTTAGTACAAGTGTTACCAGTGTTATCACCTTTAGTGCTTACAACACTACACCGCTTCCCAGTTTGAGGCTTGTCAGCCATTAGGAAATCATACAATTTGTCACCCAGTGAGGCCTTCTTTGTATTGGCTGTTGCAGATCTGTCAACTTCTTTCACAACAGACTTTCCACGTTCCCTTGAAAGATTCTTGTAATCAGCAACGTCTCTAATTTTCCTCAAAGCAACTTGTTTAGATAGCGTTCTTTCACTTTTTGACGTCAATTTCTCCATTCTTGGAGCAGGAGACAACTCCTTAGATGCTTTACCAACAGTTTTGCCGGGTTCTTCGAAGATGCGCCTTCTTTTCTGCGAAAGAATTGTATCTTCATCCGAAGTATACTTTGACGTTTGCTTGTTCCTTTTCTCACCAACAGCTTTCTTCATATTTTGATGACCAGGGAAGATTATATGATCCCGTATTGGGGTTCCAATATCGTCATCAATTTGATGTTTTCTGGTCCAATAGGAAACATTAACTCATTAAACAAAGTTTTGAATTAAGCTCATGCGCCACACACATACAACATATACACACGCGCACATGCAGAGGGAAAGAACTAGTTTTGGATACTTACAAGCAATAAATGAGTATACGGTTGGGCAACAGATTCTCCCATGCCCTAGTTATGATTCCTTCATCTTCTATATCATCAAAAGCAATCTCCCTATAGCAAGCATTAGAGCATTAACCACTGAGACAGCTGATGAAGAAACATATAGGTATAGAACAAGACTAGACAGAAAGATAAGTTGAATCCGGGGAAATTAGCACCCCTTGGCTAGTCGAAAGTAAGAGAAATGAGACTCATGAGATTAGAAAGAAGAATCCGCACTCCTCAAATAACGAGAAATGCAATAGAAATGAGAACTAACGCAATCTACATCAACATACATCTGTCCACAGAAATATGAGTGCTCCTAACCTAGTCCCAATTTTCATTAATAAAAAATCCTAATTGATGATGAAAGGAACTAATGCTAATCCTAAGATAGAATTAGAGACTAAAGAAAAACACTAGGAAAGCATAAGTTCAACTAAAACGAAATTAGTTCTGTTCCTAAGCGAAGAGTTCTGTGTCATGTCTAATGCAGAAAGGAACAGTAAAAATATTAAGGACCACCTAGGCAAGCATCTTCGGTGGTATGCTGTTGGACACCGCCTGCACACAGCAAACTGGAACTCAGGATTCTTTTTGTCCTCCACTTGTTTACATATGCAACACTTATGCATGGGACAAGCAAAAGTCTCCCCTGCAATGATCTTTTCACAAAGTTCCTCAGCAGCAACTTTGTCCTCCTTATGGAGCAACTTTGCAATGCAACGTGGATGGTAGAAAAAGCCACATGTTGCATTGGCACATTGGAAAACCTGAAAAATAACTTGCATAAGCTCCCATTCAGCATACAACACTATACATTCAGTATATTTATTACAGAAAATCTAGAACTACTGATGCAGACGGCAAAAGAAGACCTTTTTTTATTTTGTTACCTAGGACTACTTTTGTAACATTTCGTATTTTTAATGAAGATCCTTCACAGCTATGTTAGACGTTCCCAGAATTCCGCCATTCAGAAATAAAACACACAAATGAATACCATTAGTTAATTAATCTGAAAATGATCCAATTATTAATCCCTTAGGATAAACGAATTTTCAAGAGAAAAGCAATCCAGATCTAATGCAGTTGTCAGATAAATGTCCGAACATTAGGTGCTTTTAACATAGACAGAGTCAAATTTTATGAATAAAAGAGCACCCACGAGTCTATTTCTTTGAGAATGTGATGCTTTGATGAAAGTGGGAGGCTTTCACCCGGGTGTGATTCCTAGCCAGGGGTGACTCCTAAACCCTACTAGTGCAATTCTAGCAGTTCTATATTAGTTATTTAATTACATTTTCTATTTCCTTTAACTGCTAACCTATTTCTTTCTAATTGATTCTAAAGCCTATTCCCAAAATCAAACCCCAACCCCAAATCACGTACTACTGATCTTCTCCTATTTTGTCCTACGTCAACTACAATCAGTCGATATCCATGATATCATTCTGCTATCCCAGGACACCAACAAAAATGAGGTTATAGAATTTCATTTTCATTAAAAAGTAGGGGACATGGAAGGGCATTTATAGCAAACCTCAATTGGTATCAGGGACATACAATGCTTTATTAACAAACCTAGGTTGCTGAAAACAATCATCCCATGTCATGTTTTTGGCTCCTCTACAACCAAAAGAACTCTAGAAGGTGGACAAGTGCTAAATAAAAGATCTGACCCAAATGGGCCACATTAGCTACTGGATAAACAAGAGTATCAAGCTTCAAATTTGAAAGTCATCTCCACTTAAAGTTTCAAAGAGCTAACAAATAATTCATTCATAGGTTTCCACCATGGAAGTCGCAAGGGTACCATGGAAAACGATAACAATATTCATTTTAAGTATAAAACAATAGGAGTAGAATTTTAATCAGACGTACAATTGAGACATAATTCAGAAACAGATAAAAGCAAAGCATCATTATCTAATCAGCTTGGCAATACTTTATTCAGAAGCTATTATGTGGCAGAGAAATATGCAGCTACCATCTAAATACTGGAACCAAAAGCAAAAATGAGACCCAGGTGAGAAGATATTAAATAGAGCAAAACACTTTAGCAAGCACCCATTATAAATGCACCAAACCACAGCTCAGAAGATGATGTTTGCTGCAGGGAGACTGGAGATATAAGATATGAGCAACAAAATCAGGGCTTAAACTGCAACAGAATCATATGAAAAGCAAGTCTCCCTGCAGTTTCTCAGGAACAAGACAAAATAATGGTTTGGGCATTCTTTCTGTCCCTCTATTTTGCATTCTGCACAGCCCGAACAGGGGATGTAATTATGGACACACATGCTTCCTCTACTCACATTGGTCAAAAACCTATGGTTGCTGAACCTCAAACCTTCTATACCCTCATATTACCCTCTGACTAATTTTGACATGCATAAGCACTCTCTCCGATATATATTGGACTGGCACAACCACCAAAATGGACGTCTTGGAGTGAAGATAATCCTAAAAGGAGGTTCTTTTCAAAGGCTAGATTCTGAAGCACAGTTGATTCTGGGTACTTTCAGTAGCATGGTGGCTATAGTACAAGTAGAGGAGGTAGGAGATGAAAGAATACAGGATTGTTCCTTTTCTACAAATTCCAAGAAGTGGGGATATGACACATGTACATGCCAGGCCATGCAGGAGAAACGTAGGATAGAGGAATAAGCAGCTCACACTGACTCCAAATTTAAGCTGAAGGGTTTATGCATCCAACAAACAAATATAAAGGAATCAAAAAGTGTTTATGCCAAGAAAGAAAATGAGGAAGGAGAGGATTGCAATTTAAAAAGATGTTTCTTGTATAACTAGAACAAAAAGAACAACATTGACAATAAAGGCAAGGATATTACATAGAACATTTATGAAAATAGCAGCAAATCAAATCTCCAATCTCTGGAAAAATCAAGTGAAATTGCAGTCAGAGATGACAGGATACTATTTGGGTACAAAGCAAAGATACCAGTAATAGAGTGCAAGCAGTGGAGGTTTCACAATGCATGCAAGAATTCCTTCACAATAAAAGTACAGCGCATGCGCATTTACTAGCAATATAACACGAAAGCATAAATTTGTATAGGGAGAAAGGTGGAAAGCTCATTAGAAGAATAATACAATTGATGGAAAAATTACCAATTAAAAAGCAATAAAATCTAAAAAGTTCAATCATGTTTAGCACATTCATACCTCAGCATTAGAAGTTTTATCAGAGTTGCCCAACTCTCCACAAGCAAAGCACTGGTGCTGCTTATATTCACAATTCTTACAAAGAAAATTCCCCATGGCCTGCCAAAAACGACAAACTGTAATCTTACAAGAATAACAGACAATAAAACAAATTGACCGTCAATCAATGGAAAAGGATTGCTAAGGAATATGTAGCATACTCTAACTTCTCGTTCAGTAAGGCCAAGAGACTCGCATGCTGATTCTTCGCCAGCTTCTACAGTTGCATGAAACGACCTCATACATCTCCCTTCACAACTGCATCACATTGAAAAATCAGGTTTGCAATAGGCATTAGACACAACACTTAAGTAAATCGAGCAGTAGCCTAAGGATAATGAAATTTATCATGTCTTCATCAGTATGTACAACTTATGAAGAAGTATCATACCGCACAAAACTATTTAAGAGAGGCAGACAAGAAAAAAGGATAAAGGTGCTCAAGAGATGGCTTTGGATTCTTTAGAAAGATGTTCAAGAGATGGTTGACCCAAGTTACCAGAGAAGAGTAGGAGCAACCATAAACAGATGCCTACCATAAAATGTCACCGCCATTATCACAGAAGGCACAAACGGAGTCAAACAAGTCATCATCATCTTCATTGGACTCTTCATCCACATCCTCTGAGAAATCATCCACGTCATCAACTATAAACCCGGATATCGGAGCTCGAACACTCTGGAAATAATGGGCGGCCAGAAGGAAACAAATAATCAAATAACAGAGAACAACGAGCAGGGAGAATCTTGACCAAGATTTAGCTAAAGTAAATGAACAAAAAAGACAAGGAGAATAACCTCATTAGAAAGCATCCTCCTCTGTGGCCGTCCCTCCAGAAAAGTGAGTAATAACTGTGCAATGGAATTGAATTAAGTAAACATGAATGCAGGATCGCTTCAAGTTACCAATGGCAATGAAATAGATCAAATACTGTACCATTGGCATTAATATAACAAGAAAATAAATTGAATCTTCTCTAGGAACAATTACAAAAGTTTTGATCTGGAAACAGTTTACGATGATGGTAAAAGGCAAAGAGACAAGTTTAAAGGCATTGGTTTGATGCAAATTTGATGTATGTGGGTGATATCTTAAAACGCTGTTGCAGCACCAAAGCTTAATTATATAGTTGCTTACAAGATGAAGGGAAGACAGGATGGCATAGTAGCGTAGGAGGACTAGAGCAGACATGTTACAGACCACATTTATTTCTGCAAGCATAGTTTCTTTTCTTTTTTTTTTTTTGTTTTGAACCCATGATCAACACATAGTTCAGGGTCATTCGGGAAAGCAATGAGCATAAAATTATTCATTATAAAAGGTATTTTGGAAATGCCAAAAAGCAAAACCTGGCAATTTGACAAGGAAGGATCCCTTTTAACAGCTTCGGCGATGAATTCCATATGGTGGAGCAAATCGTCTTGAGAAGGTCGAGCATCAAAGGAACTATAAACAAGCAGATAACAAGCGGCAAAATTAAAAAGTAGAAAAAAAAAAAGCAGCAGAAAGGAGAAGGAAGGAAGCAAAGAAGCAAAAGAGGGAGGAGGAGAAGAAGAAGAAGAATAGGAGAATGGGGAGGAGAGGGGAATTAAGACCTGAAATGCCTGGAGAGATGATCCCACAAGGATCTGGAAGAAGTTTGGGGGTTCCTGCGGGCATAATGGAGGCACTGCAAAGTGACGGAGATGGTCCTGGTGATCTCCTCGTAGCTTTTCCTGGGCTTCAACAGCTTTATCCAGGAAGAAGAAGGGCCGTCCTTGGAGAGCACGTGTATCTCCAAGGCCTTGGCCGCATTCAACAAATCGAACTTCCACGCCGTCACTTGCTTGTACACCTTCTTCAGCCCGTTGTCGGCCTTCCCGTTCAGGAACACCTTCGTAGTCGTAGGGGGCGTCGGCGGCGTATTCTTCTCCTCGCCTGGGCCCCCCCAATGGACGGGCAACGCCGAGAAGGAAATCGGCTCGTCCTTGTCGTCCACGAAATAATACTCGGACACCGATTGCGGCACATCATCCACCTCGTCGTCTGAAGAAGCCATAATGATCACAAAACCCAAAACCACGACCCCCAAATGCCTTTTTCAATACCAGAATTAAAAAAAGAAACAAGAGAAGAAGAGTAAATTAGGGATTCAGTTTGTCATCATGGAGAGAGAGAAAGAGACCACTGTTACTAAGGGTTTTAATATGTAACTGTGGTGAGGGGAAGAAGAAGGAAAGAAGAGATTGACTGGGAGAGTGAACAAAAAAAAACAGAAAAATTAAAGAAAAAAGGATAGGCTTAGGGTTTCGTGATTTTTAATTAATTTTTTTCTTTATAAAAAAGAGGGAGAGAATCCGGGGACTCCTTTTAGTTTTCTTTTTTTTTTCTTTTGTTTTATTTATTATTTATATACGATTTGTAAGGGACGTTTTCGGTTTCTGTTGCGGGATCGTGTCTCTCTTGCATTGTTTTTTCTTTTATTTTTCGTTCCTCCTTTTTTCGGAAACGTGTGCTTGTCTTGCTCCGAAGACCGAAGTCCGAAGGGGGTAATTTTCACTCCTGCCGAGAGATTTGTTTTTCTTTTAAAATTAGCTCAGTTCTGGTGGTTTCACATGCTTGTATATTAATTAATTTTTAAAAAATAATTGATATTTTACTAATTATTTTTAATCATTTTTATATAATATATTCAAATATATTTTTTAAAAATTTTGTACAAAATTTTTTCCCAATTTATACATTTTTCTCCACTTTTTTATATAAATCAGGAAAATAAATAAAAAAATATTATCATGCAGAAAAAACATTAAAATATAAAATAGAATATAAATCAGAACAATAAATAATTTTGTATATTTATGTGCCTTTCTAATGCTAGAGCGACATGACCGAGATTGGAGCAGACAAGAATGAAGAGCCACATGTCATACTCGGGTATTCGGTGTAACAGCCCGGGTAAAAATTTAGATTTTTACCGGGACTGTAGAAGTCGTTTTACCGGGATTTACTGTTGAATTAATCTTGGGTAATTAATTCAAGGTAAATCGGGAGTCGTTTTTCAAAACCGAGGGTTTTCCCGCGCTCGGGAGTATCTTCCCGACTAACCGAGCCTCGGTTTTCAGTTCCGAGACTTGGGCGATGTTCAGGAGGATTAATCGGATTTTCCGAGCCAAAGTCATATTTTTGGACTCGGGACGGAAAATTACGATCTCGCCCCTGTCCTCTTCCTTTTCTCCTTTTCTTTTCTTCTTTTCTTTCTTCTTTTTCTCTTTTCTTTTTCCCCTTTCTTTCCCGTCACCTTCCTCCTCCCGCCCGTGACCGACCGTCGCTGCCCCACCTTCCCTTGCTTTTCACCCGTGACCCTTGTCTTCATCTTCCTTGTTTCTTTTAACCCTTTTTCCTCTCATTCCTCTTCTTTCTTTCTTTATTTCCTGAAACCGAAACTCAACATACACACACCGCGCCAACCAACCACACCGGCCACCAACACCCTCACTGCCGCCGCCCTACCGAACCAGCCACCGCGCGCAGCAACACCACCACCGCGTCTTCCTCCCTCGCACGCTGCAGCGCCGTCTGAGTTCTCCTCCTCCCCGAGCCCGTCTGCAGCGCCGCCAGTCACTGTCCGCCGCGAGCAG
>JAKUCV010002578.1:3191-54241 GCA_028386065.3 Turnera subulata | reverse complement strand
CCTGCTCCCTGTCTGTGCCAGTTATTACGTGGAGGTACCGGGGAGGGGTCCACGGGCTAGCTAGCTTGACTACCAGGCGACGGCCATCATTTAGCTTGTGATAGGGGCCCTGATAATAAAATTGGAATAGCGTGTCTAGAATCACCAGTGTGTATTAAAGGTTCGTGAGAACCTTGGTTAGTTGTTGTGTTGTGACTTGGAATAGTTACGGTGTATGTTTATGTATATTTGCTTATGGGTTTACCCGGTGGGCACTTCGGACTCACCCCTCACCTGCGGGCTTTCATCCCGTAGGTTGAGTTATTTGTTGTTCAGGTATATTGCATTCCAGACAGGCTGCGGCGTTATCCCTTGGACAGGACTCGGATCCATTAGTTGCGTCATGGGTTGCATACAGAGTCATTGTGAGTCGTTAAGTCTTCCGCTGTGCATATTATTATTGTTGTTGGGCCATTGGGCCGGTTTTATCATATTGATGTTTGTTATTTTGGGCCGTTGGGGCCGAGTTGTTGTTGTATACACTGTATGTTGAGTCATGTTGGGTTGGGTCGTCACAGTTCCGGCACGTGTTTACTGTGTACGGTAAATACGGGTCGGGGCGTCTCATTCGGAGATGATAACGCTATTGAAGGAAAAGGAGGTGAAATTCCCCGAGGGTAGTGAGAAGTAAATATCCCCAGAACTACATAAAGCCGAAGGCGCAAAGACAAAGGATGATTTTGCAGGGAGATGCGTCTTTAACATTAAGCAACCATGCACCAACTGGGAATGGAGGAAACCAAGCGTTGTCTTTTCAATGCCCATTGACGGGAACGAAGAAGGAGCGTGCATCGCCCGCGAGTTGGTAGAGTCTGGGTCCGATAGTGAAGATGAGTTTGCAGACGAGAGGCAGAATAAACACCCTCCGGGTTTCAGCCTCTCTTCCTCACACACTTTTGAAGATGGAAACTTTATTAAATCCCACTATAATAAAATGAGGCACTCTTTCCATTACTTGGATGTTTTTCGTGATGATGATTCTTACATGTATGATGAATGTAAATGTAATGAGATGAGTGAACTCCTAGAATCCATTGAAATCAATTTGGGACTGACAGTAGTCCAAGGATCACCAAGATTGGCACGGCTCTCGAAAACTCATCTCAAGAAGAATTAGTGGCACTAATCAAGGAATTTGTGGATGTGCTTGCTTGGTCATATGAAGACAAGCCTGGAATCGATGCGTCTATCGCGCAACATCGAATCCCTCTTTTCCCTCACTGGGCGTTAAAAGTAAAGGAGGAGGTGGAAAAACAAATTCGAGCTGGATTTTTAGAAGTGCTCGAGTATCCTGAGTGGTTGGCCAATATTGTACCAGTCCCAAAGAAAAACGAGAAGGTGGGGATGTGTGTTGATTACCGAGATTTTGAATAAAGCTTGCCCCAAAGACGAGTTCTCACTACCACTTATTGAATTGTTAGTAGACGCCACCGCCAGACACGCATTGCATCCTTTTATGGATGCATTTTTAGGATATAATCAAGTAAAGATGGCTCCAGAGGACAAGCACAAGACATCTTTCTGCACCGAGTGGGGCACTTTTTGCTACAAGGTTATGCCTTTTGGCCTAATTAATGCCGGAGCCACGTACCAGAGAATGACCACACTCTTACATGATATGATGCATAAAGAAGTTGAGGTCTATTTAATGATATGATTGTGAAGTCCGAAACGCGAGAATCCCATGTAATCAACCTGAGGAAATTCTTTAAGAGGTGCCGAGAGTTTGGGATGAGGATTAACCCACAAAAGTGTATTTTTGGTGTCCAAGCAGGCAAGCTATTGGGATTCATGGTGAGTGAACGGGGCATAGAGGTGGATCCATCCAAGATTAAGGCAATTCAAGATATGCCGGTTTCGAAGAACGTGAAGGAAATCTGAGGCTTCCTTGGATGAGTCCAGTACATTAGCTGTTTCATCTCTCAGTTGTCTAGCATTTGCACACCGATACACTGGTTACTCAAGAAGGGGATACCCGCTAAATGGAACGACGAATGCCAGGAAGGCTTTGACCGAATTAAAGAGTACCTAACTAACCCACCTGTCCTCCAACCTTCAAGGTCTGGGGAACCATTGCTACTCTACTGGACTATCACAGAGGAAGCCATAGGGGCAATGCTAGCTCAGTATCTTCCAGATTCTCGTGTTGAAGCGGCCATCTATTACCTAAGCAAGAAATTAAATAGGTATGAATTGAACTATACCATGGTAGAAAAGACTTGTGTGGCTCTAACATGGGCTTGCAAAAACTGAGGCATTATTTCATATTCTTTAAAGTTTTGCTTGTTTTTAGAATGGATCCAATTAAATATTTGATTGAGAAACCAGCACCAAGTAGCCGCACTGCCCGATGGGTGGCTATCCTATCACAGTTTAACGTCCAGTTTATGTCCCAAAAAGCTATTAAGGGGGGAGGGGGGGCATAACTGATTTTTTGGCATCTCAATTAAGGGAGAAAGATGAAAGGTTCGAACCACAATTTCTAGATGAGGAAGTAATGAGCATAGAGGTATCAGTTTGGGAGATGTACTTTGATGATGCGGCTAATGCGAGCGGATTTGGGACAGGAATCATCCTCATATCTCCCGAAAGGGTGACATACCCCATCTTTTGCAAATTGGAGTTTGAAGCTACTAACAACATGGCCGAGTATGAAGCATGCATCATCAGGTTAGAAACGATGTTGAACATGGGCATAAGGCAGATGAAGGTATACAGAGATTCAACTTTAGTAATATTTCAAAATTGGAGTTTGAAGCTACTAACAACGTGGCCGAGTATAAAGCATGTATCATTGGGTTAGAAACGGTGTTGAACATGGGCATAAGGCAGATGAAGGTATACAGAGATTCAGCTTTAGTAATATTTCAAGTAAAGGGAGAACGAAAGATTAATGAAGAAAAGTTGGCGCCTTATCATGAGCATTTACAAATACTCGCAGCCGAATTTGAGCTGATTGATTTCCAATATGTGCCAAGACGAGACAACCAGTTCGCTAATACTTTAGCTACACTCTCCTCAATGATGGGAATGCCAAGCAATGCCATAATCTTACCGTTGACAGTCTGAAGGAAGGGTAAGCCGTCTTTTGACCAAAAGGAAAGACCACACGAGCTCTGGCTTGAAAATTACCTAAGCAGTTTCCATGGGAAGGATGTTCCTATACTGGCCTTGACAAATGTTGGAATAAACCAACCTCTAGATCAATTTATCGTGGACAATGACGATGCGAGCCCTTGGTACAACAACATCTTTGAGTTTCTTAATGATGGGACATTCCCGAAGGAAGCAATGTTTGGTGAAAAGAAAACTTTAAAGAGGTTGGCTAGCGGGTATGTCATATGCGCTGGAAAACTCTACAAGAGACATGCATCTGCCGTTCATTTGTTCTGTGTTGACGGTGAAGAAGCTCAAAGGATCATGAAGAGAGTGAATGGAGGAGACGAAGGCTCGCATATGGGAGGAGATATGTTAGCTCAAAAGATCCTGCGATTGGGATATTTTTGGTCAGCTGCGGAAGCTGATTGCAAAGTATGTAAGGTGTTGTCATACCTGCCAAGTACACGGGAAACTGCAGTTACAATCCCCTTTGCCACTAACTCCTCTTTCATCACCATGGCCCTTCTCAGCCTGGGGCATTGACGTTATCAGAAAAATAACTCCAAAGGCAACGGGCGGACATGAGTACATATTGATGCAATTGAATACTTCACAAAATGGGTGGAGGCCGAATCATACGTTGTGTTGAATGCTAAGAAAGTAACAAAGTTGATCCTCAACAACATCATTTGTAGATTTTGTGTTTCCCATGAAATAATATCTGATAATGGACCGCATTTCGTCGACGTTGATAGGTTGTGTTGAAAATATGGGATTAAACAGCATAAGTCATCACCATATCGGCCGCAAAGTAATGGTGCAGTCAAAGCCGCTAATAAGAATGTAAAGGTAATACTTGGGAAGATGATATCAAGACACAAGGAATGGGCAAAAAAATTACTATTGGCTCTATGGGGATATCGAACGTCCATCAAATCATCAACTGGAGCCACACATTACTCTTTGGTATATGGCATGGAAGCTATGTTGCTTGTAGAACTAGAAGTACAATCTTTGAGAGTGGTGCGAGAGAGTGGGCTCCCAGAAACGGAATGGGTACAAGAGAGACTAGATCAGTTAGCATTATTAGATGAGAAGAGATTATTGGCATTGTACCATGTGCAAGGATATCAGCGAAGAATAGCCCGAACATTCAACAAGCGAGTTAAGGAAAGAGGATTGAAGGAGAGAGATTTGGTGTTAAAAGAAGTGAGGCAATCAGTGCACGACCTGAGGGGCAAAATTAGGGCCAAGTGGATTGGGCCCTACATCATCAAGGAGATTTTTCCGGGATGAGCGACAAAGATCAGAGACTTAGACGGGAATGAGTTTCAAGAGCGGTCAACATGGATCAACTAAAAAAGTATTATGTATGATACATCAAGTGCTGTAAAAGAACTACGTAGAGCTGATTTCATGCACTAAAAAGAAAAGGGAAGAAAACAAGAAAAACAACCAAAAAAAGAGAAAAAAAGGAGAAAAAATATACAAAATGATGTGCATGAATACGTAGGAAGCCCAGGTTGGGTCCGGTCCTTTCATTAATAAAGGTTCGAAATTTGATAAGATGGAATACTGGGAGTTCATTTACTTGTTTATGTACATACATAATGAATGCGATGAATCTTTGTCTCAGAAATGTTAAGTATGATTTTATATTCTCCATTCGATTTTCATATTTCCCCGAACATATCTTGGTATGGTAACGTGTATCTGTTATATCTCGATGAGGCATTCAGGTACCCCGGGAAGGAAAAGAAAGAAAGAGAGAGAAAAGAGAGGAGAGGAAACCCTATTCTAAAAAAAGGATCAAATAAAAATTGTGTTGGATTAAAAGGCACTTGTTAAGGCAAACTTAAGGTTACAATAAACGCATGTGTGCACGGGGTCTGCCGGGCTAGAAAAATTTGACAAAATAAAAAGGGGGCATGCTACCCTATGATTTGAGATAACCTTTTCTCAGGGGCATACTACCTCGTGTTTCGAGTTTATGCATTTTTGGGCATGCTACCCCTTCAAATAGATATTTTCAAAACCCAACCACTGAGTTGATGACTGATGCGAAGGCGTGATGCACCTTGGGTGGGAACACCCTATGATTCGTTGAATCCTTCTTCTCTAGTAACATTGAGATAGACTTCCGAGATGAGATCCCCTCACTGTACCCAGTCAAGTCGATAACCAGTTAATGTATATGTTAATGGTTAGGGTCGGTACACCCTTTTCTAACACCATGATGACCAGATGATCAGTCGAGATAGGTTATGGGTTAGGATTCAAACTTCTTTTTCTACACCAAACTTTCCAGAATAGGTTACGGGCTAGGGTATTGAGCATCCTTTCCTATACCAAGATGTTGAGATAAGTTACAGGTTAAGATTCTGAGTATCCTTTCCAGTATCGAGCGTCCATAATAGGTTATGGGTTAAGCGTTTCCTTTCCTAAACCGAGTCGAGTTATCCAGAATAGGTTACGGGTTAGGCGTGTCCTTTCTTAAACCGAGTCGAGTTATCCAGAATAGGTTACGGGTTAGGCGTGTCCTTTCCTACACCGAGTCGAGTCGAGTCGAGTTGTGGAGTAATAGGTTATGGGTTAGGCATGTCCTTTCCTATACCAAGTTTAGTCTTGGAGTTTAGGTTACGGGTTAGGGTTTTTTTAAACACTCTCTCCTACACCGAGTCGATCAGTTTAGGTTACGAGATGAGGTACGGAGCACCTTTTCCTATACCAAAATCAGGTTAAAGGTTAGGGTTTGTACACCCTTTCATAACACCGGGTCCAGTCGTGAGGCGATGACCTCTCCTGGTGGAGTACAATCCCCAGCGAATACTTAGGGATGAGATGATTCCCTATTCCCCATTGGAATAATCCCGAAACATGGAATGTTCCAACCCCATGGTATACATGTCGAGCATCAGCATCAGTAGCAGCAAACTCCTTCAAATTTGGTTGTTCTTCTTTTCGTTGGTTCGCTTTCAGTCCTCTAAAGCCTCACCAACGAGGGGCATCTGTGAATATCCGAATTTGACCCATGATTTATTCTATTATCTTTGAATTCTAAATATGTTTGTGTCTTAGATTGATGAGATGATTTGATTATTGGCATGAATATGTTTGTGATTTGATGTGGTAGAATAAGAGTATTTTATTTGGTTGTTACTTTCTATTTATTTTTTCCCTTCATTATTTATTTAATTTAGATTTTAAATAGATATTGAGTTTGGGCCAATAAGATATGGATCCTCCAAAGACAATAGCCCATTTAAACACAGGACCTGAAGCCCAATTTAATTCTAATTTTCGTACAAATTTAGGATTAAATATATATTTTTCCTATTTTGTATTTTTTTCGTTATTTTAATAGAAAAGAGGAATAATTTGATGTGGGGTTGATAAAAAAGAAAAGTATTGGAGTGGGATACAAGTTTAGAGTGTTTTTTCGGTCAGGGAATACTCTAAAAGGCGTGGAAACCAACTGGGAATCGGATTGGAGGAGAAAAAGTAAGAAAAAAGGAAAAATTGTGCAGTCGGTGGCAGACATGTAGACATGTCCGCCGCCACCAGCGGGCTTTGAGAGATGACTACCAAGCCCTGACAGTCGTCACAACATGACCGCTGGGGCTATGGCGGTCAAAGGTTCCAGAATCTTCTTTTTTCCTCTTTTTCTATTTTCTAGCCCATAACCGTCAGATTTAGGGGTTCAATCTCGACCCTTAGATTATTAGGACGACTTCTTACCCCCTGAACACTATAAATAGAGCCCCCATTACACACAAGATGGACACATATTAGAATTATTCTCTACACACCCATAAGCTTAGAGTGCTTGGAAAAATTCTAGTTCTTTGAGCTTAGGGATCGTTTTAGGAGCTGATATTCTGGAGGGATCTCGTGGAGAGGAGTACCAACAACCTAGTGGCAGGAGAAGAGAAAGAGGGGAGCAAGAAGGAGGCCAATCGTAGTAATTTATTGGAATAAAGAGTGCAAACCCGAGAGGAGCTTTCTTCATGCGCAGTCGTGGAAAAATCGCAATATTTTGAGCTACAGGCTCTGGATTGCTATGTTCTTGGTGTCTCTAGAAAGCTAAGAGAGAGATCTACAACTTTTTAGTTGACATGAGACACTGATTCGGCCTCCTTCAGTACCAGGTTTCGATTGAAGTCGAGTCAAGATTCTGTTGAGAAGCAGGAAGCTAACGGGAGCGAGAGGAGGGCTTCAATATGTAATCCTAACCCTTTAATTCGGTTTTTGCCTACTGTATTGTGTTGACATGATGCTATTGATGATGATGCTTTGATTGTTTTGTGAATCCATGTTAGAACTACGTGGCTTTGACCCCAGACAATCGAGTACATAGGTAGTCTCGGTTTGAAAACGGGATGCAACACAAATTTTGTTTGTATTGTGTTATTGTGTATTGTGTTGATTGTAACGTCCTGGCTTATCGACTGTCGCTACAGACCAACACGGGACCTTTCCAACATTCTTTGTCCTCACTCGCACATTTCCAAGGAAAACTTCCTAGGAGGTCATCGATCCCAGAATTGCTCCAAGTCAAGCACATTTAACTTTGAAGTTCTTATAGAATGAGCATCGAAAAGGTAGGTGCACCCACCTTGTTGATATAGTTAGTATCCATCAAACCGGTTAAGATATTCTGGATTATACAGTCCCATACCTGTACAACCTCGAAATCACTTCATTGAGCTATTCTTAATTATACAGTCCTATACCCGTATAATTAAGAAATCGCCCCAACTGTGTAGCCCCATCCCTACACAGTCTCAGGATCTCTCCTATTACAGTGTGGATTCGGTTCATTCATGTGCCCTCTGTCTAGAAGCCCGCTGGAAGTCGAACCTTGTCCATGCTCATTCCGGCACCGGCGTACACTTTCCGACCTCATAGACCCCGGGTGTCACAGGCCCACTAGCTTCCGCTAGGTTCGTCCCCGAACCCCGCACCGTACCAGGGGAGTTTTGGAGCTCTGCAACCAACTATAACGTCCCGACTTGTCGATTGTCAATACAAACCAACACAGGACCTTTCTAACATGCTTTGTCCCCACTCGCACGTTTCCGGAGAAAACTTCCCAGGAGGTCACCCATCCTAGAATTGCTCCAAGTCAAGCACGTTTAACTTTGGAGTTCTTAAGAAATGAGCACTAAAAAGGTAGGTGCACCATGTTGATATAGTTACTACCCATCAATCCATTTAAGCTATTCTCGATTATACAGTCCCATACCTGTACAACCTCAAAATCACTTCATTTGAGCTATTCTTAATTATACAGTCCCATACCCGTATAATTACGAAATTACCCCAATTGTGCAGCCCCATCCCTACATAGCCTCGGGATCTCTCCTATTCTAGAGTGGATTTGGTTCATTCATGTGCCCCTACGTCTAGAAGCCCGCTGGAAGCCGCTCCTTGTCCATGCTCATTCCGGCACCAGCGTACACTCCCAACCTCATAGATCCCGGGTGTCACATTAATGCTGTGATGTTGCTGTGATGTTGATATTGCTGCTGTGATATTGATGTTGTTGTCATGATGTTGATATTGCTATTATGATATTGATGTTATTATGATGTCACTAGCTTATGAGTTGTGTTGTGGTGTTGCGATATTGCAGTGATGTTGATGTTGTGGTTCTGATGTTAATGTTGTGGCTTTGATGTCGATGTTGTTGTGGTAATGTTAATGTTGTTGTGATGTTGCTGCATCGTTTGATGTGTTGTTGTGTGTTGTTGTGATGCCAAGTAAGAAATACGTGAGCTTTGAATCTGGTCGCTGGAGTACGTAGGTGGATTCTAGTTGTGGAATCTCAAGCTCAATTATGTGTTTATTTTCTATTTTGCTTTTATTTTTTGTTTTGTTTTCTTTTTTGTGTTGTTCGTGCATAAGGCGTACTTTGATCTTCAATCGCACACGATGTCGCCCCAACATGGATGGGTGGCTAACACCTTCCCATCGGTGACGAACCCCCGGATCCTACATCTTTGGAATGCTATGACCAGTTGCTGTAGGTAATGGATGTCAAGGTTTTTCCCTGAATTTTGTCCTAAATAAAATTTGGGTAGCGACTCCTTTGATGTAGTGAGGGGTCAAATTAATTTTTGGTCGGATCTTCACACAGATGCAGGTCATTTGTTTGATCCCATAAAAGCATAGGCAGATATACATGGAGGAACTACCATATCATGGCGATCTATAAAGCATAGTCCTGTTGTTACTTCTTCAATCATGCAAAGATTTTGGTAATACATGAAGTCAGTCGAGAATGTGTTTGGCCAAGGTCAATGATGTAACATATTCAAGATTCATGTGGATTAGATAGCAAGAAAGCAATCCCAATGACGTTTTATGAAAATAATGCCACCTACATTGCCTAATTGAAGGAATGATACATGAAAAGGACATCAAACAAAACACTTATCAACGAATTTTTTTTTCACTCACGATCTTTAGAAAGGTGATATTTGTATTAGGGCTGAGCAAATCGTCGGTACGGTACGTACCGTACTGATTGCTTGATCGGTATGACTTTTCTAACGACCACTAATTCTGACCGATGCCGTGCCGATTTTAACATCATACCAAAGAAATTCTATTGTTCACACATCACATGTGGATTGGTAGATTTCTCTACTGACCGATTCCATAACTTCATACCTATTTTCTTTTTCTTTCTTTTTTCTTTCTTCACAAGCCTAACAACAGGAAAGAAGAAGAAATCGAAGAAATTGGAAAAAAATGAATTGTAAAGGAAGAAGAATTATGAAAATCATCGCTTTCCAACGCAAAAAGAAATCCCAAAATCAATCGACATAAAATCGTTTCTAAAAAAATAATTAAAACCACACCACCACAGATCCATCATCACAATTTATCGGGACTGAAAGCAACCCTATCAATAAAAGCACTGCCATCATCCACTACAAAATCTAACCAACAAAGCACAATAAAGGAAAAAAATAATAGAGTAGAGGCAGTGGCGTGCTTGTAAGAGAGGGAGTTCTCTTTTTGATGCTAAGAGAGGGAGTGTTTGTAAGAGAGGGATCGAGGGAGAGACGAGGAAGCGGCGTGGTGGTTGTGTAGAGGAGGAGGCTACATGGTGGTTGTGTAAAGAGGAGACAAAGTCCGTGGTGGTTGTGCTGCCTGAAAGAGAGGGATCGAAGGAGAAGGTGAGAGAGGGAGAAGGTGTGAGAAAGAGAGATTTTTTCTTTTACACGGAGAGAGAGAAGTTTTTTCAATGTAGGTACTTATTTGGGTTGGGTTTGGGACTTTTAGGTTGGTTGTATAGTAAATAAGAGGGTAGATAGGGTTAGACTTTTGGTACTGGTGTGTATTGAAAACCATCATGACCAGAACCCAACCGAGAATTTTCACACACTCAAACGGTACGGTACGACCGTTGCATATGGTGTTGAAATTCCTTGTATTTCGAATCGATAACGTCTTGTTTTTCACGATATTGGTACGGTTGAACCGATACGGTTATTTTGCTCTCTCCTAATTTGTATTCAACAAATTCATTCAAGTGACAATCTTGCGGGCTTATTTACCATGCCGCTTCCAACTTTAAGATTAGAAAGGTTGACAAAGAAGATTGAATTACGACGTTTTTGAGATATCAACGGATGCTGAAAATGAGGGGAGTAGAATACGCACTGCACTCTTTTTACCTTCATCAAGTTTTTCCCACTGGGTTTTTCTTGGTAAGGTTTTTAATAAGGCAGTTCTTCCTTAGCGTATTCTATCCCAAGTACAATGACATTTAAGAGAGAGTGTTATAAAAGTAAATGTCATTGTTAGTGTCCGCTAAAATTGTTTTTTACCATACTCGAATTTACCTCCATTAAATATTTTACTTCTACAGGTAACATCCACTTGGATTCATCTCTTTGGTTATTTACTATCCATAATTTTATTTGTCTTAACCTTAATATCATCTTCCTTTATCTAACATGTATTTGATTTTATTTCTTTAAATTAATCAAACACATTTGTTTTTATCCTCCTTTTTTCATCTATAAATACCCTTCATTCCTTCACATTTCTACACTTAGGGCGCGCTTGGTTGGGCGTAATGTAATCAATGATGTAATGGAATAAAAAAAGTAATGGAATGGGGTGGAATGGAAAGGAGTGGTCATTCCATTCCTTAAAAGATTAATGCATGTTATGTCACTTTGATATACCAACCGATCCATCATCTTCCTTCTAGCAAAGAATTCGTTCGTATAGTTATCTTTCAAACTATGACTTTTAGCCTCTAATATTAATAAACTACAAAACAGTTGGTGAAACCAATTCACAACGTGTACAATCTGCAGCCATTGTTCTAAAACTGAAGCTAATTTTTTCTTCCTCATCAAGCTCTTGGTGGCTAGAGTAAGGCGTGCCATAGACCTTCTGATAGTCGTCTTCTGTATATTCCAGCTTCTCAAACTGAGCACGCCTATCAGCTGCAATGACAGACATTAAATGAGTCTAGAAGGCTTCATCAATCATCAAAGTGATATCCTGCTAGAAACAAGTTCAATCTTAATAAACAAGTTGATAGAAGTTTTATACTTACAACAGGGAGCATATACGACAACAAAGTGATATCCTGCTTGTGCAAAATTTCACAGGACGCCCTTAGTATGTTTTTCAAATGTCGTGGTGTCTCCTTTGACTTTGCAGCAAGAAATAGAGCAGCAGTAACAATTAGCTGCACCACAGGTACATCCTCCATAATTAGCATAACCATCTTAATCAGGCATTTAAAGCTAAAGTAACAGAATAAATTATCAAGAAATAGTGTTAACACCATATACAAATCCCTCCAATTCACATTAAAATGGGCTTCTAGTTTCTCTGTAACGCTACTGATTATTTCTTTATTTGATTATCATGTTTTCAAGCAAAACTAATTAGTTCTAGCCTCCAGTAACTCAACCATATTACTATATCCCCATATGATCTTGGAGCGCCATTAGTCATTGGTGCATAGTGATAACTTTTTCCCCAGTTTCATTGCTGATATCTAAGCCAAAACCTGCAGAACATTCCACCTAGAATAAACAACAGGTTTGCAATTATAATCAACACCTAACCATGTACTAACTACTTAAATTAGAAACCCATGAGGCTTTATCAGTGAACACAAAGCTATGACGTTTTTGTGCTTATAAACCCAATAACATAAGAAGGAATATCAGTAAAACATATACCATGCACGCAAACAGGTAATATTAGAGAGAAGACAAGGAGAATATACCAAGTTCTACTGCATATGCAGGAAAACATATACCATGCACGCAATGAATTGCCCAAAACAGAAAAACTGAAATCAAAATCAGAAAATTGTTTGTTATATAAGCGTTCAAGCATTTAAACAAACAGGTTATATGCAAGAGAAAGTTAAACAAGCAATTCAAGTAAGTAGAGAAAAGGAAAAAGCATTCACCGAGCAGGAACTTTGCAGAGGAGGAGAGGCAAGGATAGCTTCACTTGAGAAGGGGGAGAGGGAGTCAAGGAGGACAAGGGGAGGAGAGGGAGAGGAGGAGGAGGAGGAGGAGAATTGAGAGAGAGGACAAGGAGGAGGAGAATATCGGACTCGGGCAGATGAGAGAAGAAAAGAGGGATGAAGATTATAATGGAATGACAATTCCTTCGTATTAGGACGTAATGAGAATTCAGAGATTGGATGTAATCGCTGAATGAGCATTACATTACTACTTTATTTTTTGTTATACCCAAACAAAGTAAAGGATTAAGACATGTAATCGCGATTACATTACAATGTTTATTACGGTATACCAAACATGCCGTTATATCAAACTATAAACTTCACATTGTTCTCATTCCTATACCGTTCTCTTCTCAAGCTCCCTATTAATATTATTATGACAGATGTATTATTTTTGATATATTTAACCTTCAATTTTGTATTATTACCATCAAGAGTCAATTTCATCGTCAACTTTATAACAATTTTAAATTATACAGTAATTCATATGTTAGAATTTTTAAACTGTGTTTAAGAATTCAAAACCAAAACAATAAACCAATTTTAGCTTTTTGATAAACCATGATACAACACTGGAACTGAAGTTAAACGATCTAGGAAAGTATTACATTCATAAAATGATATTTACACCTGTATATTTGACGTTACATACATGAAACGAATAGTATGCATTTACCAAAACTATTTTGGTACAAATTCATAGGCCCAAACATAGAAGGACTACGATTGCAATTACATACATGAAATTAACAGTGACCCTACTAATTCAACTAAAACATTCGTAGAACCCATATGCAATCACCCCGGAATCAGGTGCGGTGCTACGCCAGACAATTCTTCATTATCTACGCTATTCAATATCTCATAATCTTACTTCAAGAACATCACCATCTTTGAGCTCAGTATTAGGTAGAACAAGCTGGCCATTAATCAGAACCAACTTGCCTTCAAGGCCTACTCTTCTAGCGGCATCTGCTGCAGTGCTACCACTCCTTAACCTTATTATTTCACCATCAGGCCAACAAACAATAACTACTTCCCCAAGGTCAACAGAAGTAGGACTATAGCCAGGCAATCCATCGCGCTTCAGTTGTCCAAGATTAGATTCATGGCGCAGTTGCTCTTCCCATTGTAGCATTGTCCTCAAGAGACGCACCTAAGGTACAAAACAAGTTAGTCAACTGTACAATGTTCCAACAAAGCTCCTCATAAGTTTCTAACTCTCAAATTAATCACAATTATCCCTGATTGCTTGCATTGCATAAATTTCTCCATGTATCCCCACTGCATTTCTGGGAGTGAAATGAAACAAGGATTATTGAACATGTTCACCGCACTGCACTCACTTCTACTTGTTCACCAAGATAGCAAAAACTTAGTTGAGTCTGACAATTGTAATAAATCAGTACAAGTAGGAAATGTGATTCTATCTCAAAATACTAAAATAAATAGCTTGCAAATCTTGAATGGCTGATCACCACATCAGTGGAATTGATTATGGCTTTTGCCACCAGTGTGCTTAAACTTACTTTGGCGCCAACTACAACAGCTACTACAAATGTTTCCAATTAATTTCAAGAAATAGCAAACATCAGTTGAAAGATTTTATTTTCCAGCACTCAAATTGTAAAACCACACACTATAGGTACGTTGTGGTGGTGGCATTGAAAAGAAGCTCAAAAGGGCATTCTTAGGGGATGGAATAAAATGACACGATAGATGATAAATCTTACATCATCTTATGGCTTCTGGACCACTCTTTGTAATCAAATAGACATTGCAACCAAGACGGGCTCACATCAGACTTATTGACCTGACAATTTTCCCTTTCAAGTTATAACAAGGGAGTTCATTGCTCCATAGCTGCTAAATAAGCAGCTACAAACTTGGTGGCAAAGTACCTACTAGGGGATATTCACAGGGCCAAAAATCCCATATATCAAGCAGCCTGTTTTTTATACCAGTCAATGTTGAAGGTGGCACTAGAACTTGAGAACTCAACCGTCTTGCATTTTTGCAAGAATACCAATGCACCACAAGCCCATTGGTCACGTATCAAGCCACTTGTTTAGTTAGAAGAAGCTGAAGCAGTCTGCTTCTATGAAAAATGTTCACAGCACAGCTCCTATTAAACCTTCAAATTCATTCTAACCCCACAAGCAAACCTTGCTAACTAATACAAATATCTTTTATCTTCAACATTTTCTCCTTGCAATTTTTTGGATTCATCAGACAAAAAACCCAATCATATTAAAAATTGTAATTCATTATTTTTGGGGGAAAAAGAGAAAAACAGTAGCAAAATCTACACCCAGATATAAAACAGAACATTGAGCATGTGCAAAATGGGTTACTTGTCCAGTTATTGGCTACTGTTGCAAGTTCAGTTTATTTTGGCATGTCCAGTTCTTGACATCCCAACTCACAAGGTTTTTCTTCTTCAAAGTTTCCAGTGAATTAATGCTCAAATTTCGGTCCGATGGTATAAGAACATATAATATGAAGACTCCAAAAAAGAAGATATAAAAGATGGTTATGAATATTTTTATCAAATTGTCAATTGATAGAACAAAAAATTTTAATCTTTTAGATTACATTTTCAAACGCGATGGAGAGAACTTGACACAGTGATTACTGTTGTTATTTGGACTTTCAAAAATTTCATCATCTTAAATTTCAAGCTGTACTTGGGATTACTGGTATCAGGGATTTGATGTTTATAAAAGAGCCCCAATGCTTGTAACCCATCACATTGACTAAGCTAAATTTGATTATCAACTAACTCGTGTTTTCCTATTTTGGAGTGAGGCATATCCACTGGATAGCATAGTCAATTCTAAACTACCCACAATTGCTCAATTGCTAAGAAGAATAGGAATCGAATTCAAAATGACAACCACGGGCCAAGGAATGCGAAAGAAAAAAGGGGGAGTCTGGGGATAAAGGCAAAAGAACTCCAGGTGACATTGGGTTAAGCAGCAATCAACAGCCTAATTTGATTTTTCAAAAATGTACAGGAAAGGTATCCAGGAAGAAATAGTGGAAGCTCTTGCTCTACAATAATGTGGCATGCAATCTTAACAGAGGCGTCTTGAAGTATTTAACAAAGAGAGGGAAAAAAAAATCACTGACTGGAGGCAAGAACAGAAGAAAAACAATTTTTAGAGTTGGAGGTGCTGCAAATACGAAATTCTGTCACTGAAGTGATCAAGGAAAAAAGGAAAAATCAACGGTTCACCAGTTCTGATGATTTCATCATTCTTCCAAGGTTTCATGGGGAAATTGTTAAAGACCATTACCGTCATGATTACCTTAATTGCAAAAGGAATCCTGGACGACCAGCAAGCAGCAATAAAATCAAGTGTATTGGACTGAAGTTGCAGCATGAAGAAAAACTATTTCCTGAAGCAGCTATATCTGAACCTACTGTCACTTACAGGTAGATTGCTTTCAACTTGTATAATAAAAAAAAAAAAAAGGAAAAAAGAAACTTGCTATCTTTTACTTTTACTCACATTTTAAACTAGTTAATACAACTTATGTAGCATAAATTACGATGACTGGCTTCCACTTTTCAGAAGTTATTTTATAGTGCTCGTGATTTGAAATCAATTTTGTACCTGAAAGTAACAAACAACCAATTTGCTATCTTTTTTTCAAAACCTCGGCAAGGCTCATTTGCATCCCTAGTCATAGGTCAACATTTATCTCTATCTAAACTGCCTCATAACATATGTTTCATATGTCACAAGTCAAAGAAGTGAATACATCTTATAGGTTTCTTTCAAGAATTGAATTCGGAATCTATCACTGAGGCATGTAACCCAATGCAGGTTTTGATGGCTTTAAGCCCCACCCAGGGTTCAATAGCAAAACAGCCACTAAATTAAAAGATATTTTTGTTTAAAAAACGAATAATTTTTTTTTCAAAATCATTTATTTTGCTTTTGTGTTGTCAAGAATCCTAGTTCCTTGAGACAGCTTTCTCTTGTCGACTAGATTTTATTTTCTTTCCAATTAGTAGAGTTTCAATACTGCCAACATATCTAAGAAAAAATGTTATCTTTGACAATCAATTGCTATTTTGATCTTCATTGAACATCTAAACTTTATTAATTATTAGTCCGGTGCTCAACAAACCAATACTAATATGGTGCAAAGTACAAATGATGCAAGAAGTGCAATGCCCAAAATGGAACACATCAGCTCAACAGATCCCCATCTCTTTTCTGTAGACTTGGTAGTACTTCATATGCTAGAAATAAATTTTGAATGTACAAACTTGAATGCTATAAAGAAACAAATAAGATAATGCGAACAAACCTTGTTATTGATGCTAGCTTCCATTGAGGTTGATGTGACAGAGCCTAAAAATGGCCTGGATGATATAGAATCAACTGGCTTGCCAGCGAAAACAGCAGACACCACAGCCCAATACTCAGATTCCTCTTGCTCCACCAGATCAATGACTTGGATGAATGTTTGTAATAAGCGCTCAAATTGGTCTTGCTGTAAATAGCCAAGCTAATTTTATAAATTTCTCATCCAAAATTCAAGTAGAAGTTAGCTCATATCACTTTCTGTACACCACACCTCGATAAATATATATCAAGTTGATAACTGCTAATAAATTATTGCCAAATTATAACTGGTACAAGAACTGGAGCTAAAGTGGGAGGTGTGCTCAATATTCAAGAAAGATGGAAGCTCCACCATTGTTTTTCTGAGAAGGCACATCTTGCAATTTATTGTCTAGAAGGGAGGAAAAACATGTAACAAAGCAAAAGAGAGACCAGGTATCTATTGTAAAGGACCGTACTAATAATAACCAAAACAGAGCCTAGACAAAAATTTCAAGTTCAAAGTAAATGTAACCACAGTGATCTATACTGTAATATTGTATGCCAAGAAAGAACAAACGAAGCAAGTGCTGAGAGGTTGAGTGCCCAGTTTGCAGTATATATTTAAGTGCAATCCTCAGGGTTTGAGATCTAAATTGAAATGAACAAGATTGAATATTACTGTCACCAAGTTGACATTCTAAAAGCTCCTACAAGCCACAATTTGGGGATTCCACATAGAAGCCATCCAAAAACTTTTGTTGTCTTGACTGACGATATGAAAAAAGAGAATTCTTTTTTCTTTCATTTTGCCTGTACTTACTCATGTTGAGAAAGAGAAATCAGGTTTCTTACTATTTAATTAGCGACTTGCAGAAAATATAGATAATACCAACAATGTTCTTAGTATATAAGTCTCCGTTACTGTCCTTCAGTCTAAAAATAGAAGTTTCACATTTTTTTCCTTTGTCTTACATCTTTGCTTTTCAATGAATACCAGGCAAAAAATTCCACAGCTACTGTAGAAAGTACTCTCGGGCTCAAACCGTCGTCAAATAACAGACCTCCATGCTTAAAAGTCTCAGGCTCCTCATTAAAACCAGAAACATACCTTGTGGTACATTCCATCTCTACATAGGACATACTTCTCTAAGCAAGTACACCAATCCCCATGCCCTGGTTCACACCACCACTCTTCTGACACCTGGAAGGGAGAAGAGAACTAAGAAGGCAAGATACATAATTAAATACACAACACCATCTTTTACCAAATCTAGGTCATGTAATGTCGGCCAAACTGAAACTAAAGAGAATGAAGAAATAAAGATTATCTTCTTATTCAAAAAGTATAAAAACTGCAAATAAAAAGAAATGGTTGAAAGTTGATATATCTGGTAAACTACCCCAAACTAAGGATCACAGTACCTCCCTAAGGAAAGATAAGATCCTAGTTTCAGCATCAATCTTTTCAACTCATTAAATTGTGCATCTATCAAAGAGAAGAAAGAAAATCAACCTTTTTATACAGTCGACCATAAGCTTCCCATCTCTTTATTTGGAAAGAAGATCTTCTATCAGCTACTGCTTCAGAAGCTGCCAGTCCAAAGCTAACAGCAACAAGTAATTCTCTTCCACCTTTATCTACTCTGAAAAGAAAATTTCACGCATATGGTAACTAAATAACTTTTAGACACTGTATGCAACACTGGAAGGAGATGTTTAGGAACCTGATTATAACAGCAGCAAGCAAGTGACTGCCTTCCACTCTAAGGGCCGGATGTCCTGCTTTGAGAGATCTATACTTCTGGAAGTGATCATCTTCTATTGCATTATCATAATCAATATCTTTGCTGATATAAGAAGATGCCTCAGTCTCGGCTTCATCAATATTGCCATCATTGGAAGGAAACTTGCTTCCAGTTTCTTTATAAAGCCAGTGGGCAGCTAATCCATGTTCAGCATGCTCGTGCATTTTCTAAAAGGAAAAACAGATGAGTGGCTCTATGGGAGAAATCACAAAGCTTTGGTACTTAATAAAACATAACATATAATGGTATGTTATCATCAACAGGCACCTGTGTTCTTATCTGGACTTCTAATGGTGCGCTATCAGGACCTTGAACTGCAGTGTGTAGAGACTGCAATTAGTAAAGAAAAGTTTAGATTTGTAAGACCCGAAGGCATGGCAAGGATTATAAACAATAGTTCTGGTTTCATGCTTTCAGGAGAATTAAAAAGATGACCGAATCAGAATTTATCTCAATTCATTATCACACATCACTACAAAATGAACTACAATTTGAATAAGTTTCTTGGGGAGAAAAGGAAAAATAACTTTGAGTCAGTCCTGGGTTATTCTTGGCCTGTCATACAATGGAATGAAACCGAACAAAAGGTCACCGGAAAAAATATCTTGCTCTAAATCTTTGTTTAAAATTTATCTAGTGGATCCTCCACGACAACAGATTCAATATCCTAGACTTGCTTTGATTTTTCATAATATGAAAAAGGAATGGTAGATGAATATAAGCACATAAAAGTTATACTTATCCATATGAAATGTGTAAAAAATGAAAGAGAAGTCTCTCATAATCCTTATCCCTACACATTTTTTTTGATACTAGTCGATGAAGTTGGGACTCGAACCTGAGACCTCATCCCTCTAGCTTTTTAGACAAGAGTACCATTGAGCTACAAGCCCATTGGTATCCCTACACATTCTTACTCTACCAAAACACTAAGACAATAGAGGTGAATCAATGAAACCAATTGTTGCTGTTGAAGAGCCAGGCTGCATGGATACTGTCAGGGCCTATTGGCTTCTGTTTTGTTCTAATCATAAGAATATCTAATCAGGCAAGACGATCTCAGAATGGTGCACTGTTCATAAATGCTAACTAAGAGATGAAACAAGGGAAATAATTAATTACAGAAATACCAATCAGTAAACATTGATCAAAAAATTAGAAAGCATAGAATGTTAACTTTTGAGACCAGAGAAAGGTTTGCTTTTGCTGCCAGTTAAACAGTGCAATTACTCAAACTTCGCACCAAAATTTCATTACAGGGTCTCCACATTACTTCTCATGCAAGCATCCACAAATTTATCGAAAGATGCATGGAATTCGAAAATACAAGCTTTAGCAATAATTTCCCTGTATAATTGGATCTTGTAACAGAGGCTAGGGAAACAAAAGCCTAGAGCCAACTTACATATTGTTCATGATTTTCAGATAAGAATGATGCAGTTAAGAATTTCATTATTCTCAGTGATTTCCTTTATTTTTGTACATCATAATCGAAAAGAGGAATATAAGAACATACAAGTTAAATTGCCTGCTACGTACTCATTAACATTGCAGGTTTTTAAATTACGGTGCACGTGCAACCGAAAATTTAAAGTACTACTCTAACAACAAATTAATGTTGCAATGAGACTTTTAGTGCATTGAGACATTGAGAAGGAAAAAACTTACCTGATAACCACTAGGCTTTGGGTTGACAATATAATCATCAAATTCGCCATCGATAGGGGTCCATAGCCTGCAGAGAGACAAAATAGAACAGCTGAATATCGCACAGTATCAATGACAGCTAAAAGTCTCAATGGAATGAATTTTCTTCCAGTTAAGAGACTTATAGAGCCCTTAGATGAGAGAACAAAAACCCCATTTCTCTCCTAAATCACTCTTATCCCCAGCAAGAGAGGCATTTAGTTTCAGGTCATTTGGTAGCCAAACAATTAGCTAAACTAACTTTTATCCATCAGAAAAGCTAATCCCCTATAATGGACAACGGCAACATATGCTCATCTTATTTCATGGATCATATGAGAAGTGATAGTTCTACCATGCTGTAGGACATATCAAACTTTATATAAACTATGGAAGAAAACTTTTACCAAAAAGTGCTAAATCCATTACTAATAGGCAGTTCATAGGACTCGAATCCAATAACATATTTTAGGTAATAAACATGTTGCATACCTATGCACGATGTTGAGCAGACTATAGCAAGACTGAATTGCTGGTCCATGTAAAGTACCATTCTTGTCTCCAATAATCACCCTCAGTGCACGGGCATCGTATACTTTATTGATGCCAATATCTTTCCGTTTCATCTGCAGATAGAAAAACATATGAAACTGGAGTCTAAAGGAAAAATCTAGATACAACAATTACTGGAATATGCAAATCCTTATGAATAAATACAGACATAGAATTAAATCAGAGCCCCTATTTTTACATGGTAATAGTGTCTACAACTGCAAATGTTGCTACCAGGTTCAAAATATATTGTTACGGGATTCTGAACTGCAATACAAAGACATCTTTGATAAGTGAGATCTCCCTTCCATGTTATAAATGTCATGGCAACCAACTATGACTTGAAGAATTGTGCACAACAACAAACCCCAAATGATATGATAAGAAAGCAATCAGCAGACCAAGATGGACTAAGACATCAGTACCATGTGAATCTTACTTGTGTGATCAAGCTACTAGAATTTAGCAGTTAAAGGTTTTGGCAGCACCTTTTGGTTTCTAGAAGAAATTCAAAGATTAACATAATGAAAGACAAAACAATCATGATGCAAGTGGTATATTTGATTATTGCAGTGTTTATTTTAATTGGTTCTGATATCCTGATTATACTTGCGAAGCTTAATGTTTAAGTCAAATCAAGAATCTTGTGGTATTGTCGTGCAAGTGCAACTTGCAGCTTAAGTTAAATCAAGAGTCTTTGTATCGGAACAGGTTCCTCTCTTTTAGGCCAGTTATGATTTATTGAAACCAACGGAGAAGTATTCTATAATGGACTATGGAGCCAAAATATTGACAGATACCAGACCTCTACAACTATCTAACTGACATGAGCGGGTGGATTGTTCCATGCATAGGAATTGCTTATGATTGCACTGAGGTTTCAAGAAAAAATTGATACTTTAACAACTAATTCAAGTCTGCATTTACCCCAACCACATCTTGGATATAAGTTTTTCAATTAAGAAATAATAAGCTCCAAACAGGCAGCTTTAATTGCAGTCTAACTAACATTTCAGCAACAAAATCTTGTTCTAATGTTACAAATTGCCACTAACAATGTTACAGAGAATGCAAAGTTTAGAAGTGAAAATATCATCACCCAAATTCCATGTGGACCTAAAGCTAATGCCTCTTAGGAGATTACATTTACAACCAAGATCAACTCTGACATGCAAAAACTGAGAAGAAACCTCAAACAAAAGGCTTAAGCAAATTAAATGTGAGAAACATCTTTTTCATGAACTTTCCACCTTGTTTCTGGTGTTTCAGTTGTCATGGATTTTATTGGGTATATGGGTATTGGAGAAAAGGACATGCTTTCTGCATGCACTCTAACGCCATCCATGAACCAGTTTCAATGGAATAGCCCAATAGAAACTTGTTCAGAAAACTTAGGATATAATTGAAAATAAAAATGATTTTTTTATGACTCAGTTCAGAAAACCAAATTGTTGAGTACCAAAAAGCACGTCAGAATAAGCTGCTAAGACCATAAAATGTATTTTTATCTGAGATGAATGCAGCACATGTAATGCTGGAACATTAATCATAACACACAATTAACTGGAGAAATCAAATAAGCTAGCTCAAGAAAACTGACGCATCCTATTCTGTAAGACCAAAAATTTTTGCATTTTGCATATTATGCACTTGCCACAAACGGAAACTATGATGAATACCTTACTGTAGATGCTGTACAAGCTTTTCAATCGACTGGATAAAGTTACTTCCATTCCAGGAACATAACTGCAAGCAGAAGAGGGAGAAAGACAATAAACACAATGGACATGACAAAATATTCGTATTAATCCAACCTGCATGACACTAGATCCAATTCCAAATCAATAAGCATGGTTCTTTTCTGAAAAAGATATGTGCCCTGGAGAATGAACTGTACGAGGTAGATATGAATAACTCCTTCTCAAGTGCTTCTTCACAACTGACAAGAGATGCTAAAGCAATCCCAGCATCCTTCACAACCTTTGAACTTGCTCGATTCTCTGATATGTTATGAAGATCGTTAACAAATTTCCTTTGTTTTCTGCGGTCAAGCAATATGTCAAAAGGTACTACAGCTTCCAAAAGATCCTGCACATAAAACAACAAAACAAACAATTATGCTACTATTTGGGATGGGGGATGAATAAGTGACACCACAAATATCTTGTGATTATTTAGTTTTTTACAGCTACAATTTAGTTTAACGTACAGAAATTAGTTCTAGTTTTTCTATATCCTCCAAAATATTTTCAAATACAGGGTGTTTAATTGATCCTATTGACTGGTGTACAGGAATACCACATGATTGGCAATCAATGAGAGGATATTAATGCAATACAAGCATATTAAACGCTTGAGGCAACCAGGTTATACAAACAAATTCTGAGGAAAAAAAAAAAAATACAAACAAATTGAAAACTGTCGGGTAAAATAATATTAGAAAATGTGTTTACTAGCCAGAAAGTGAAACCAGATTTCTTGAAACCCTTTTCTGTTGCAAAATTTTGTTTCTATCAGGTACTAGGAAACAAATAAAAGCAGCTTTCGATATTTTTTTTTTTTCCAACATTGGCAAGAATGGAATAATGGCTCTCTAAATTGACACAAATGTGCTTGTTGTTGTAAAAAGGAGGCTCTCTTATCTTTTAAAACCTAGCACCACTCAACATAGAAATCCCTCACCCTCTTTGCAAGAACTACAGTATAAAGCACATTCAGCAAACATGCCTGATCTGATTTATTATGTTTTCAAAAACTGAAAAAGCACACTGTTAATCCAAAGGTATCATATGGCAAAAAGAGGAAGTATGAAATTTAGCCATCACTCAAGTTAGGAAAGCTCCCGCCCCTCTTTGCAAGAACAATTCTACTCTCCATATTCAGCAACATGCCAGATCTGATTTATCATGTTTTGGAAAACTGAAAAAGCACACTTTGTTAATCAAAGGTATCATGCAAGAACCATCCTACTCTCCATGTTCAGTAAGCATTCCAGATCTCGTTTATTATGTTTTGGAAAACTGAAAAAGCACTTGGTTAATCCAAAGGTATCACATGCCTAAAAGAGAAGATAAGAAACCTAGCCATCACTCAAGATAGAAAATATCCCGCCGTCGTCCTGTCACCCCTGTGACGCTTTTGGCTCTATACCCCAACCCAACTTACTCTGGCCTAGGGTCCTCTTCCTAGCCTGCTCGGCCGGGATAAAAAATGGATCGGATTGCTGCCAGATCCCCTTTTCTTTTGAGATCTGCGAGCAGATCTTGCAAAAAGACAATTCCGCGCATATCGCGCTCCTCCACAAGCACCCCTTGCCCGCCTGGCCTTGGTCCCACCGGCTGCACTGCTAGCTGATCGAGTGCTTCCCGCCGCTCAACTCAGTCCCTTAAGAACCAGCAAAAATACGTCTTTGACAAAAGAGACAAGGCTTTTTTTTTTTTTTGAACGATCAGTAAGAGACAAGGGTACCCAGGGCATGGAAAATGATCTCAAAAAAGTTGTGACAAGAAGATGTAAATGGCTTTGGCTGGTACAACTATTCTATTGTCTACTGATAAACGTAGTTGACCCAATTCTAGATCATTTTCTGGAATCATATAACTGTCAAAAGAGAGTGACTCCTCGTCGGAACTGTTATAGTCTGAACAGTCATAAGTCCGATACCATTGATGTCCAATAGCTTTGAAGTAATAGTTGGATCTACAGCTACCTCGTCCATTGAGTATAAGAGAGCAAATGATGGTATAGCAGTGAACATGGTATGGCCAGCTTGCCTTCTCCAGCACGCGTCAGGAGAAAAAGACTCGAATCGGTAGGCGGCACTAAATATTTACTTCGAATTCAAAATTCAGTAATTTGCAAGAACTATCATACTCTCCATATTCAGCAAACATGCCAGATCTGATATATTATTTAGTGAAAGGGATATGATTGGAAACTAAGCAATCATTACTATCTGGGAATTCTAAAACCACAATTAATTTGAAACAAATCAAAATCCCTAAAGCGACAGTTAATAAAACACTGAGGGAGTATCATGTTTCGAAGAACTGAAAAAAGCACACTTTGTTAATCCAAAGTATCAAAAATTACATGCCAAAAAGAAGCTATGAAACCTCCGGGCAGCAAAACGTATGTACTTCTATGAAAGAAAACCAAATGGTACCTTTATTGTTGTAACATCTTCATTAAGTTCCAAATAACTACAATCAGGAGACGAACTTTCCGTATTCAAAGGTAAAAAGCTGGTGTTTGAAGATATCCTTTTTGCACATCCACTTTTACCACTGGAACTCCACATTGAGGCGAGATCAGCCCGCATTCTTCGAAATAGTTGAGGCTGCATGTCACATGAAACAAATGGAGAATGCAGCAAGCAATTACTAAGCATGTTTCAAAAGTTTGCAACGGTGATAATAAAGGTCTCCCGGAGTATCGAAAAGTCCTAATTCCACAAAAACTAGGTTAACTTCCATCGCTCAATGCTGATAGAGAATCCATAATGTTAATGAGATTTTGGCCATGAAATCTAGTTTGCAACATTATGAGGCTTCTGACACAATCAGACTCTTCATTTTTTTCCATATCTTAACCATCCTACTTAAACAATCTCACATATAGTGACCAAAACGAAAATCAAAAGCCTCTTACATGATCTCGTATAAAAAGGACCCAAACTATGACCAAAAGCATGGACACATGCAATTACCACGAGACAAGCTTATGCTGTTTACAATTCTGTTTTTTTTTTTGGAAGAACCTAGAAGCTCATCTCTATATATTCAACCAAGCAATGAGCTGAAAACCCTTTGTCCTCACAGTATAGCATGCCTTTATATGAATACTTAAGTTTCTAATTGTCTCTTCATTTACACGAACTTATTCCCAGTCCTGGGAACATTTTTGTCCTGAGCATATAAAGTCCACTATTAAAATTGCATTCATGCTAGATACATAAACAAAGATTCAATTCCAAACATTATAAATCCAGAACTTATTTAATAGACGCTATTTTCAGGAGAATGGAGCAGATGTGAAAGAATTGTAAACAAACAAAATTGTCTAATATTTTCTTCAGAATGGCCGGTTAGCAGCACACCTAATGGCACAAGAAAATAAGATTAACAGAAGACTTCACTTTGGGGTGGTGGATGAATATATCCGCAAAAGCTTAATGCATAAGCATGCTATTTTGGTGAGCGGCATGCACGACATAAATAAAATGAACAAACACTTTACATTTAAAAAAGAGTAAAGGAAAAGAAAGTACAACCTACTGATAATAATGGTACAATCAGGAGGCATTGTAAAGACTTCATCGACAAAGAAGAAGAATCATGCACACTAAAATGGAGCAAAAGTGCTCCAAGAACATGAGGAATGCATTTCAACAGTTGTTGAATTTAGAATTTTTGACAAGTAGAACCAAAAGTGTAGTCATTACATTATGCTTGTTTCTAGTATTGATGTGGAACCACTAGCTAAATACTCATGCATCCAATTTTATCAGCTTGACATGCATCTAGATCCAGCTCATCTTAAATGCTAATGTCACACCTGAAGAACAGCAAAGCACAAATCTTCCAGCTCAGCTTTCAATGCCCACAAGCCCAATCTGGAAGCAAGCGAACACCAGATAAGCAAGGTCTCCTGCGCTACAGCCTGAGCCTTTTGCAAAGGCAGGGCATAACTGCAAAGGAAAAAAATGATTACAAAGGTTCATTGTCAAAATAACACTTCAAACAGAAACCTCTATAGGCTGACCAATCATGTCCTAAAGTAAATATGCCATAAAATTTTATCCACCAATTTCTCAGACCTTACTGCACAGGAAGCAACCATTGTTCTTTAAACATTCGAATAGGAGAAAGATACAAGTAGCCAAAGATGTCTATGAAGGGATATCAGATAATCAGACAGAAATAAAAGCTTCGCAAATTGTAGACAGGCATATGGTGAAGAAATTAATATAAGGCATGAGTTGGTACATGGTTCTCATGTTATGTAGACGGTCTGCAAGCTTGATGAGCACCACTCGTGGATCATCAACCATGCCCAAGAGCATCACTCGTAAATTATTTGCCTTACACAGCAAAAAGATGAAATTGTGGAAGTTAGGAAATCACTGTTTTCAACAGAGCGTACAGTCATGGCTGAGAGAAGAATAAACTCTTCAAATTATGCATCCTATGTAAGCAGGCCACTGCCATTGACATTTAGTTTTATGAGAAACCTTGATTGGAATAATTATTGTTCTCCAATCAAGAAACAACAAAGTCAAAAGCCTTAATCATCTTGCAGACAGCCTTGGATTCATCTCCACCAAGGCATTCCCAAGAATATCTCTTACATGAATCAGATGTGTACTTTTACCATCAAATGATAGCCTAATCACCATATAAATATGACATTCTGACGAGGAATACAAACAGTAATAATTTTCTATTGTAACATAATTTAGTTAATTTACAGTTTATTGTCTCTAGAGCTTCAGTTGCAATACTTTTTAATATTCAATACATAAACTACTTTTGTGGTAATTTTATTTATTCCTATACATGGTGAGTTATAGAAAGCATTAGGGTTTTTATCATACAAACAGACTATCTGTTCTCCAGATCTAGTGATGGATTAAAGATTTGAGCCAAGTAAGGCCTAGCTTTCTATCCTTTCCAAAGTTAATCTTCTTCTCATTAGATCTAGCATGTATTTTGATAGATGAAGGATGACAGCTAAAAGTGAATCAATGATAATTTATTTTCAAATTTGAATAGGACAATTCTGTAAGCAATGTAAATTGTCTTAATGTTTCACACTAGACATTTGATACCTCATCATGACTGAGGGTTCCTTGGTTCAAATTTACCCTGCGATGTCTCCGCAATAGCTGCCCAAAAAAGGATAACTAAGTGAATCATTCAAAATTGTAAGAGAACAGTACTTGGAATTCCCCTATTGAAGATATCATCACCGAAGAATCCACATATTGCACTCGCAAATTAACAGAAAGAACATTATATTCTGACAGACACCTACAGTTCAAACTGAAAGAAAAAGTAACTCTACATCTTTCCACTTCAAACGGCAGCAGTTTGAGATTTTTACAAGACAAACATTTGTCTCATGGACATTAGCTTTAATAACCTTGTGTACTCAAAACTTTAAAGCTTGTTTTGTATGATAACAAATTCTAGTGTGACAATGAGTGAGACAAGATAGAACACCCAGATGTCACTTATCGAAAAGGCAAGAGAAATGAAAACAATTTTTTTGTAATCTTTCATCTCCCTTAATATATAGAGCCATAATTCACATTTATGGGTCAACTAACACTTCATTTTTGACATTTATTGTAACTCAGAAAACCCGTTGAGTTCATGTAAGGCCCCATCTGTTTTGGTTTTGGTTTACCTTCCTCTTTTTACTTCTCCAGGGGAAGATGTGACAACACAGTGAGCTAGAATACATTCACAGTTTACCTTAGGCTGAACCCTCAACTATCGGGCTCTCTCCTCACCAACTCCTCAAACACTTTAAATTTTCACATTCTCTAATGAAGACACTCCACGAAAGAGAAAACACTTGAGATTGAGAGAGCCATCATTCTATGGAATTGAAAACAATTTTCTTGTAATCTTTCATCTCCCTTAATATAGAGCCATAATTCACATTTATGGATCAACTAACAGTTCATTTTTGACATTTACTGTAACTCAGAAAACCCGTTGAGTTCATGTAAGGCCCCATCTGTTTTGGTTTTGGTTCACCTTCCTCTTTTTACTTCTCCAGGGGAAGAGGTGACAACACAGTGAGCTAGAATACATTCACAGTTCTACCTTAGGCTGAACCCTCAACTATCTGGCTCTCTCCTTACCAACTCCTCAAACACTTTAAATTTTCCATTCTCTAATAAAGACACTCCAGGAAAGAGAAAACACTTGAGATTGAGAGAGGCATCATACTATGGAATTGAAAACCAAAAGAAGAAGAACAAGAAAGAAACGAGAGACTGAAGTTTAAAATAGAGGTAGCCAGTTTATTACCTGATTTACTTGACTAATTCTGGAAACGCCAGCCACTAACTTTGCTACATCATCCCCAAAAGTTTCTTCTACACTCTGAACACTCTCACTGGTATCATCAACCACGTCATGGAGTATCCCAGCCACAACTGTGTCAATGGCCTAAAGAAGGGATTTAGAACGGCCGAATAAGTAATGTCAAAGAAACATAGTGATAGGTGATCAACATGAGCTTCATGCAACCCAAAATCAGAGGGCATATTACAGAATCCAACACATAGGAAAGGATAAATTCACCGTGAAGCCATGTATGAGAGGTAATTATACTTTAAATTAATGAATGAACAAGGTCATTTCTCAAATTAGATAGTAAATGAGTGGAGGGTCCGCAAAATCTCTTGTGGAACAAACAAACAATAAGCTAAGACGACCGAGGAATAAAAATGAGAATATGAGTATTTAATAAGAGAGCGCATACTCGGTTGCCAGTTGAGGGGACGAGCATAGCCAAGATCCTTCCAGTGTGTATGCAATGCATGAAATAAGGGTCTCCGGTCTTCCGGAACTGCCCATCGTGGGCTTTCTTAGCAAACGCAATCGCCTTCAGCACCTGCCTTCACAGGTTAAATTAAGCAGTTCTCAGCATTAAAAAGAAAGGCAAGGAATTTTTTTAGAAAAAAAAAAAAAAGGAGAGAGAATGCAAGCAAACCTTTGGATCGTTGAATATAGGGTACCCGGTCACATCAACTCCGTCTACGAGCAGAGAACCTGGGCATCAACCAAAATTATTATTTGTCAGGACAAAATTCTCATCAACAACAACAAAAAAATAAGGAATAAAATAAGGGATAGGTCATACCAGGCTGTTCGTCGAGTTTAGGCCACAAGAAATCGACCTTGGTGGAAAGGCAGGCACCGGAGGCGATGGCGACGGCGGTGACGGCGACCTGAGTGATGGCGGAGGTGACGGCGCCGTGGAGGGTGCCGGAGGAGGAGGCGGCAGCTGCGGCGATTGCGTTGGCGGAGGAGAGAGCGAGCTTGGGTGCGATTTGGTCAAGGACGCAGCGGAACTTGTAACGGTTGTGGGGGCTACTCCGGAGGCGGAGGCGGAGCTTGCGGGTGACGAACATAGTGGTGAGTTGGGAGGGGGGCTGGCATGAAAGAGTAGTAGTAGTAGTTGTAGAAGAAGAAGAAGGAAGGCAACAACCACAAGAACAACAACAGTAACTGGAAGAAGAAGAAGAAGAAGAGGGAGGAGAGATGGAGGAGGGCATGGAGTGAGTGAGCGGGATTTTCTTTCTTTCCTCCCTCTGTTTCTGTTTCTGTTTCTCTTTCTGTTTCCGTTTGGTTCTGCTCTCCTTTAGTGCGATGATGGGTAAGATAACCGTTTTTTTGCAGTAGCCAGCCAAATGGAGGAGAGAGAGAAATGTGGTCTTGCTTGTTTGGTTTTTTTGTTTGGTTTTAGTTTAGTTTAAAAAAACACACACACAAAATATCACACGTGTGGGACCGTATGTGCTGTTCTCTATTATAATAATAATAATAATAATAATAATAATAATAATAATAATAATATATGTCTGATAAGTTGGTGGCCAGCATTTTTACAAGTTTATTATTCTAAATAATTTGCATCTTCTATTTTTATGGTGTGATTCGTTTTTTTCCACTGCAATCTCTGTGTGTTATATTATATGTGGCCCTTTCCTCTCCATAAAAATATACCATTCCCTATTTCTTTTATTTTAGCTTACCTAACCTTTCAGCCTGTAGTTCTTCGATTGATTATTTATTAGTTTCACATTTTGATTGTACTATTTCCTTAATTCAAAGAGTCATTGTATCGTATGCAAAATTTTTATTCCCACTTTCCATGTGAATTAAGTTGTAGATGGGAACATTTCGTCCCACAAAATCATGCGAGATTAACTTCTAGATTATCATCATTGTAGATGCATATCCAAAGAGTGGCATAGTAATGAGATATGGATATTAATTCTTATATCTTCTTCCTAACCAACTTCCAACATCAAGGGAGTCGTCACCTAAATTTTATTGCATATCAAAATTTAGGGAAAAACCTAAGGCGTCAACAACTTTTTAAGACAACAAGTCATAGCGAACCAGAATGTTGGATTCGGAGGTTCTTCATAGAAGGAAAGGTGTTAGGCACCCATCCGTGTTGGGGCGAAATCGTGTGCAATTGATGATCAAAGTATGCCTTGGTGCAAGTGTGCAAGTGTAGAAACAACACAACAACAACAACAATAATAAACGAAAATAAAAACAACAACATAAAGTAAACAAATAATTGAGCTTGAGTTTCCACCACTAGAAACAGCCTACGTACCTCGACGACCGGGTTCGAAACTCACGTAGTTCATACATGGCATCACACAACAATCAAAGCATCATCATCACAGCAAGTAATTCGTCCACAACAACCAAAGATTAAAGGTTTAGCGTTACTTCTTGTAGCCCTCCTCTAGCTCCTTGCGTTTGGGTGTCTTCAAACCCGACTTTCCTTCCACTCCTTAGCTCAATTTTGCGTCAACTTCAACAACAAAAATAATAAAGAAGCCCAACAGTAAAGTTGTAGATCTCCTTCTTACCTTTCCAGGGACACCAAGATCGAGGAAACTGACATCTAAAACTCTAGATATCGTCGATTTACTAAGACTAGTCGCAACAAGGATTTCGACTCAGGATCACCACCTCTTCACCACCGGAATTGCCTTCAGCCGCCTTCTTCTTGCTATCCTCTTGATCTCTACTAGCCGGTATTCAAAATGGGAATGATGATTTTGCTACTTGGGTTATAGTTGTGAGTTCTAATACATAGGGTATGCCTAATAGATTAAAAGATTTTGGTATATTTGGGTGAGTAAAGTATCAATGATGATAAATGAAACGGATTAGAGATTATATGGAATAAAGGAATTTTTGGTACCTGTACTTGGCCTCGATTTGGTTTTTGGTACCTGTACTGAAATTTCATGGTTTTTGGTACCTGTACTTGGAAATTTTCATTAATTTTGGTATTTTCAGTCATCGGAGACACGTGTCTAATTTCTGTGACGCCACGCCATCTGGTGGTCAACCCCACCCTGGTTTTTCCAATTTTGACCCGAAACTACCAAAAACTGACCCGGGGTCTAACCATATCAAACACCCAAATTTTATTTTTAAAAAGTAAGATTAAATCTAAAAAGGATTATAAAATTAATTAAAAATAATTAATTAGTCTTATTTATAAATAAGAAGTGAGATTAAAATCAAAGAATTATAATTTAAAAGATATAATATTTTTTAAAATAAAATTGTTATTAAATTAAATTATTGGAAATATAATTTTTCTTATAATTTTAAAATATTATAATAATTTTTTTACATAAATTTTAAAAATAAAATTTTATTTTAATAAATTGATATAAAAAATTTAAATTACAAAAATCTGTATAAATTTATTTTAATTTAAAAAAATATAAAAAATACATATTTATTTGAGAAATTTTATACAAATTTATTTCAATTTTAAAATTATATTTTATTTAAATTTTAAAATTAATACTTTATTTTAATTTTTAGAAAATAATATAAAAAATTTTAAATTTCAAATAAAAAATCTATAATAGTTTTTAAAAAAATTTAGTTTATAAAAATATAAAAATTTTAAATTTAAAAATATAAAAATTTTAATTTTAATTTTTTAAAAATATTTAAAAAATATTATAATTTTAAAAATTTAAAATTTTATTTTAATAAAATTTTTATTTTTGGAAAGTAAATATATAAAATTTATACTTATTTATATTTTAGAAAAAAATTATAATTCTTAAATTTTAATATCACTTCAGATTTACATGTGAAATTAATTAATTATTATTAATTATTTTTATAATGTATTTTTAAATTTAATTTCACTTTTTTAAAATGAAATTGGAGTATTTGGTATGGTTAGACCCGAAACGGGTCGGTTTTTTGTGGTTTCGGGTCGAGATTGGGAGAACCCAGGTGGGGTTGACCACTAAGATGATGTGGCCTCATATAAATTCGACATGTGTCTCCGGCGACCGTCCGGCCACAGGAAGTACCAAAATTGATGAAAATTGCCAAGTACAGGTACCAAAAACCATGAAATTTCAGTACAGGTACCAAAAACCAAATCGAAGCCAAGTACAGGTACCAAAAAATCCTTTATTCCGAGATTCTATTATTATTAATGTTGATGATGTTTGGGTAAGACTCTTGGGTCAGTGCTTTGATCTTTTGCCTTATGGATCATGTTTGACAAAAGTCGATGATAGACTTAGTGTGGTGGATTCTTACTCGAAAATGTGATTGATGGACATACTTGATTGTTCTATTTGGTGGTTTGGATAATGGTACTCTGATACCGGATTACACCTATTGTTCTACTTGGTGGTTTGGCTAACGATATTTTGAAGTTAAATAATTCTGCCTTCAGATTTTATAATAACTTTTCAGTTTTCAATTATTGCTTTATATACAATTAATTATTTGGGTTGGATCCTAATCCTTTTATATAGCCACGTGAGGTTAAAGAATGTTAATAGTAAACTAAGTTAGTTAGTCCATAGCATGCATGCATCTATAGTCTCATGGATTTGTATATGTGATTGTGTTTGGGATATTCTTGCGTTCCAGGTGAGGACTCATAAACCTTGGTATGCCATTACTGCCTACGATACTCAGGTTGACAGTCATGGTAGATGATGTGATAACTCTTGCTTTGAATCGAATGCTGTTTGTTGTGTGCTTGTTGTATTGTATGCTCTTGTCTGCACTGGGTCCCATATTGATGTTATACTTGTTGTATTGTGCTTTATTCTATGAGATGGTATTTGTGATGGTTATCATAATGTTTTGAGTACATGGGATGTATTGTTAGAAAAGGAGCATACATAATACAAGAATTGGTAAAGATCACACAACTACCTTATACATAATACATCAATAACTTACTGAGCTGGTAAACTAAAAGAAAAATAATTTCTACTGTAGGGCTGTTGATCGGTAGCACCGAACGGGAGAGAGGATACCCCTCGGGAGTTGTGTTGGATAAAAACATAGATTTCGAGACGGCGCCTTGGGGAAGGTGGGTGTATCCCTTTGTTATTTTATACCTGGTCATGGTATGTACTGAGTGCAACCCCTCAGAGAATCGCCGGCCACTTGAGGTATTTCAGTGGTTAGTTGATGTTTCGGATCTTACCCCTCCCGATGTGTTAGTATTTTGAGTTTGAGCCCTAGACTGATCAGTTGCTACCGCACCCGACGCACACAGTAGAGAGCCCTAGTAATAAAATATACAACTTTTATACATCTTAAGGATCATATTCATAATAAGATGATGAAATACATACGTGGGGTAAAAGTCTGTTAATGACTTGCTTTGTGCACTATGGCTTTTATTGCCATGTACTAGTGTATTCGTGGTTGATTTATACATGTGTATATCCTAGTTTATTTGTTATGGTGAGCCAGTGGTTAGTCTTACCCCTTACCTCTTTACACAGGCTATCTGATCAGTGGTCGAGTGCATATCAGCAGGCGGCGGTACTTTTCCTTCTCGGGTCGAATCCATATAGCTCATTACATACATCTTACCTTGTATATTTGTCTTCCGCTGCATACTCGTTTTCTTGTATAATTTATTGTTTAATTGTACAATGATTATGTTGTTTATATCGTATTCCGAGCTGAAGGGCAATTTGGTCATTATCTATATTCTATTTTACATAATTACATATTTTAGGATACGGGCGTTTCACTACGAGTATCCAACCAGTTTTGGATTTAGAAAAAAAATCAATCTGGTCGTTGTCTGACTGTTGAGATATATCTTTGGTACTGGAAAAGGAAGGCACAAAGTCAAGAAAAGTTTCACTATCAATTTGGAGAGATTCGAAGACAAAAAAAAAAATTGAATTGTTGCCTTATCTAGCAAGCCTTATGGCCGTTGGAAGATTGCTACAGATATTGAAGGCATCATTTCTCAGAGACATGGAAAGTATCTTCACAGATTTGGCAGGCACTTAAATGATGGAAATTTAGTTTGGTACAAGATCATCAAGATTAATTATATGGAGATTTCTGACCGTTGGGAGCAAGACTGAACGTTGTGAAGACTCTATATAAGAGGTCCCAACCAGCAGAAGAAAATTCAGAGAGCATAGACACACATTTGGGCTAGAACTTATAAATTGAGTTCTCTTCATGCACACTCTCTTGTACTTAAGATGTGAGATCTTTAGAGTAGTAGGTTGTGAGTCTTATCCTTTAAAAGACTTAGTATAGGTTGCAAGCTTGATCCAGTAAAAAGCTTGGATGTAGGTTGCAAGCTGATCTTATGAAAAGCTTGGATGTAGGTTGCAATCATATCCTGTGAAAAGTTTGGTTGTACCGGTTTGGTTTCACCAGTGAAGAAACCATAGTCGTGAAGCTTCAAAATCTCGAGGGGGACCTTGAGTTGTGGATGTATTCCTCTGTGGGGAACTACTCTAAATCTTTGTATTCCTGATGTGCTTGTTCCAACTCTTTATATTCTTGCTCGTTTTATTCTGGATAGATTTGGTCTCTATGAAAAACCAAATCTAGTTTGTGATTTGTAACAGCCCGGGTAAAAATTTGGATTTTTACCGGGACTGTAAAAGTTTTTCTACAGTGATTTACCGAAAGAATTAATCTTGGGTAATTAATTCAAGGTAAATCGGGTATCATTTTTCGTAACCGAGGCTTTTCCCGCTCTCGTGATTTTTCCGTAGAATTTTCGGACCTAAGTTGGTATTTTTCGGGTCCCGAAATCCTTAGGAAAATCACACCGAAAAATAACTAAGGAGGTATCAGTTATTTTCTGGTCCGGACCGGACTCGCTCCGTAATGCAAACAAGCTGCATTATTGAAGCTTCACATGTCAAATAGTAAAAAAAAAAGTTTTAAAAGCAGCAATCAGGCGGAAGAAGGGGGGAGGAAGAGAAGAGGAAAAGAGAGAAAAGAAGAAGAGAGAAAAAAAAAAGAAAGATGAAAGGAAAAAAAAAAGAGAGGAGAAATAAAAAAAGAGAAGAAGAAGAAAACGTAAAAGAAAAAGAGAGAAGTAAGTAAAAAAAAAAGAAACAGAAAAAAAAGAAAAGAGGAAGAGGAGGACCGGCCGCCCGACGCCACCACCACAAGCCGCCGCCCTCTCCTTCCTTCCTTCTCCTCCCTGCACCTTGCCGCCGACCATCTGCCGCACGCAGCGCCTGAGTTCGCCGCTGCAAGAGACGCTGCGGTGAGGAGACCCACAGCCGCGAGCCTCCACCGACACCACCTGCAGTCTCGCCGCCCACGCCTCCTCTCCGCCGTCGTGCTCGCGCCTTCATCGTCGTTCCTCGTTCGTCTCCGTTCCGTCTCGCTCGCACCGCCTTCACCGTCGCAGCCTCCGAGGTGAGCCGCGACCCGTTGCACGCGTCGGGTTGTGACCTCGGGTCGGACTGACCCGTTGTCTCAACCGGGTTGTGGCTTGGGTCTGGTTTGACTTGGGCTCAAACTTTGGGGCCGGGTTGACTTGAGATGGGCTGCTCACTTGGGCCGCCGCATGGGCTGCTACCTGGGCTCCTGTTTGGGGTCCAAGATGGGCCTATTTAGTGGGTTTGGGCTGACACTGTTTGGCCCAGTCTGTAATTTAAAAATAAATAAATAAATAATAATAAAAATAAATAAAATTAAATTAAATAAAATCAAGTATATTTTCTGAAAAATTAAATATGGTAATTATATTTGAGAAAATCTATTAGTATGAATTTTGGTATTTTAAAAAAAATATATATATATATAAATGTATATATATTCTTGATTCTTTGAAATTAAAGAAAATTATATTTTGTTTTGAAAATTATTATTATGTTTTCAGCATGTTATATATATTCTGGAAAATCATATATATGTTGTTATTTTTCTAGAAAATTACGAAACTACCTTTGGAAAATGTTTTCCTAAAAAAAAATAATAATAATATTTAGTAATTATATTTTGGCAAGAGTAACATTTTATGGAAATAATTTTGGGATAAACATATATATAAGTTACAGCTTCCAAAAAAAATGATGTTTATTATTTTGGAAAAGTATAAATTAATTTATGAAAATATTTTGAAAAGAGTTCTAATTAAAGTATGGTACCGAAATTATAATTGGATATACGTATGATATATTTTATTTTCGAAAAAGGATTTAAAAACGATTAAAGATAATCTTATGAAATATAACCGGGACGTATAACCGAAGGGGGTTTAATTTATAATTTATGGCATCATAGCATACCAATTATGTGCATTTATGTGAGCATGTTGTTTTGTGGTATAGGTCTTGATATCGGGCAGTTTCCTGAGGAGCCGGCTTGGGATCGGTCATTGTTTTTAGAGTTAAGTAACAGGCCAAGGTGAGGATAAGTAAATATTTATATACTGCCGTGATATCAAGTTGCTGATTGTTCACTGTGTGTGATGTTTGATGATATGATACTTTGTGGCTGTGAATGGTTGTTGTGAGACGAATTTAGTTGATATTGTTGCTATTGATGTTGTTGAAATTATTACTACTGTTGAGTTTGTTATTATTGTTGACTGTGAGACTTGTGTGACTTGAGTACTGGGAGTACTAGCATAGGATAACAGTTTGGGATAAACTTGTATTATCTAGACGAGCGGAGAGGCTGCGAGCCTGCTCAGGATAATGAGTTGATGGTTGGCTAACAGTATTGTGGTGTCAAGACTAAAATGGTAATATTAATAAAATGGAAACACTTAGACATCTAGTAAGTCACGGTTAAATGTTGGAACAGCTAGATGGTAGTCTTTTATTTATGGTGCTGGGGGAGAGTGTGCTTGGGGTCTGCTTCTTGTCTGTACCAATATTTATTATAGGCGCTAGGGGGAGACTGTGCTTGGGGTCTGCTCCCTGTCTGTGCCAGTCATACGTGGAGGTACCAGGGCGGGGTCCACAGGCTAGCTAGCTTGACTACCAGGCGACGGCCATCATTTAACTAGTGATAGGGGCCCTGATAATAAAATTGGAATAGCGTGTCTAGAATCACAAGTGTGTCATTTAAGGTTCGTGAGAACCTTAGTTAAATGTTGATGTGACTTGGTTATTATCGGATGCCTGTTTATGTATATTTGCTTATGAGTTTACCCGGTGGGCACTTCGGACTCACCCCTCACCTGCGGGCTTTCATCCCGTAGGTTGAGTTATTTGTGGTTCAGGTTTGATGCATTCTAGACAGGTTGCGGCGTTATCCCTTGGACAGGACTCGGATCCATAGTTTGCATCAGTGTCGCATACAGTGTCTTTGTGAGTTATTAAGTCTTCCGTTGTGCTACATATTGTTATTGTTGGGCCTTGGGCTAGTTATGATATTATAGATGATCCCGGGTTCGAGTAATATGTTTTCATGTTGGGCCGAAGGGCCAGATTTCTGTTGTTTATATTTTAGGCTGTTGAGCCAGTTTTCTGTTGTATACACTGTATGCTGGGCTTTGTTTGGTCAGGGCGTTACAGTTTCGGCACGTGTTTACTATGTACGGTAAATACGGGTCGGGGCGTTTCATTTTGGTAGCGGAGCGGGCGTTAGGTCTTGTTGGGCAGTCCTTGTGTGTTTGTTGTTCTTGTTTCTATAGTTCGCTCCATTTGTTTATTATTTTATATCATTTTAGTTAGTGCATTATGGATCCAGTCAAGGGACGCCAGCTGTCACAGAACATTCACATAAGAGGTAAATGATGCCATAAATAAGCAGAAATATAAATATTATTAACATTGCTAATATTTTCATTTCTAACATAAATATTACATTGATATTTTTTAAAAAAGGAAAATACATTCATCGCCTTGGAACGACGTTGACCCTGAAGCTAGTGGGGTCATTGTTGATGTTGACCATGATGATGTCGCTCCACGAGAACCACATGCCGTCTGTGTTGTTCTGGCCAGGAAGCTCAAACCGGTTTGTTTGAGGGAACCGGAGTGGGATGAGACCATAACCGTCTTCAGGTTGCCATTGGGTTTTCGTGAGAAGAACCATGTTAGGCTTTTACTGGTTCTTCAGGTCCCTCAGGGTACGCGAGAACTCCTGGGAACGCCTAGCGACTCCTCTGCAGTTCCACACCAGTAGTCGGGCCTTTGGCCAAGTTGGGGGTAATCGAGTCACTCTGGGCATGCTTTGGGCAGTCATCGAGAGCTGGTAGTAGGTACCTTGCTCCAGGAATTGGCAAGTGGACTCTAGGTTGAACTGCGGAAGACTTTCAGTGATGAAAAACATGACGGAGTTGGCCGAGTCGTAGAAGGAGGTCCTCAGAGTGCCTTGGTCCTCCAGGAAGAACTTCTCTTCCATGGGAGTTACAAAGAACCTCGACGAGTAGAGTTCGTCGACGAAGACCAGACGGGGCATTCTGCAGAGCTCGTTTGGCAGTTCCTCCGGACGTTCGTTGATCATGCTGTAGGCCAGCCGGTTTCTTCTGCCTAGATTGGCACCTTCGACGAAGAAGACGGATGATGGAGCAGGCATTGTGTTTTGGACGTGTTGGTGTTTGTTTTTTTTTTCTGAGTTTTGAGGTTTCTTTGCCTGAGCGTTTGTTTGTTTTAAGATGCTTTTGATGATTTGCTTCTCACCGCACTGTCTTTTATACTCATACGGGGAGCGTGATTACTGTTTTTGATTTTCAAGATTTTGCTTTTTGAAAATTTTGTCGTTGCTTCATTTATTGCTTCGTTACTTTATACGTTTTTCGGGGTACAAATGCCAGTTTTTTTCAGCCCTTTTCCATCTCACGATTTTCTAACGCCCTGGCTACCTTGGCTTTTTTTTCATGGTGTTTCAATATTTTCTACATCATTTATCACATGAATCCGTGACCGTTGAGGCTAGACTGATGGGACCGTACCTCGAGTAGAGCGCATGTGCGACAAGCTTACACCTGTTCGGACATCATGGAGGGATACGAGACTTGAAAGACGTTTTTGGCTCATGCGGAATTTGTGAACAAGTGGGTACGTTAATTTCGAGGGACACAGGACGTGCTCGTGATCTTCGCCTTGCGAGTTAACGGACGTCTTTTTCACGAGGGAAACCGACGTCACCGTTAGCTGTGTACGTTACGTTTCTCGGGATCGAGGATGTTTACGATCGATCTAGAGCGCCGAGCATGAAAACATGTTTTTGTTTTAAATTCTTTATGTTTTGATTCTGTTAAACGAGTTTTGTTTTTAATTTCTTTATGTTTGATTTATATTCTTATTGTTGATTTTTAATCTGCTTTGAGATGCTTTGATTTTCTGTTAAACATAAGATTTCGTAACATAAGAGATTTTGATTTAAAAAAAAACTTATTTTATTTATTTCATAACGGTTTACAACGGAGAAGAAGTACTCTATGGAGTTACTTGCTTCTCTAGATCTTTTACATGTTTTTGGACGTTTTTGACGTGAGGGAAGAGCTCCGCGCACGCTAGTTCTATCTACATCACCGCCGAGCTGATCTTCTTCAGTGAGACGTTTAGCTGCGTCAGCGTCTGCTGCGGTGTGCTGCTTTCAGCCGTTGCTTTGCCCTTCCTATCCTCAGCTTCTTTGCCAGCACGCTTCTTTCGCCGTCTGCTGGAGACCACCATGTGTTCTTTCAGACCGACGATGTTCATCTTGAAGCGTCTCTTTGGCGGTTCTTCATCAGAGCTTGTCGGGAAGGCAGTGCCACCGATGTAGCTGTTATCCTCAGAGTCAGAGGTGGTTCTTGTCCTCAGTGGAGAGTCTATGACTGTGTGTGAGTTTTCTAGTCATGAGGTTTGGTTCTTATAGAGGATGAGATGTCGCTTAAGGGTACAAGCGGTATCTCGCGTTGAGTTTGGACACCTGGCAGAGTGTGCCAGAAGCTTATCGTGGTAGGACCCACGGATAAGACGGAATTTCGGGGATGAAATTCTTTTTAAGGTGGGTAGACTGTAACAGCCCGGGTAAAAATTTGGATTTTTACCGGGACTGTAAAAGTCTTTCTACAGTGATTTACCGAAAGAATTAATCTTGGGTAATTAATTCAAGGTAAATCGGGTATCGTTTTTTGTAACCGAGGCTTTTCCCGCGCTCGTGATTTTTCCGTGGATTTTTGGGACCTAAGTTGGTATTTTTCGGGTCCCAAAATCCTTAGGAAAATCACACCGGAAAATAACTAAGGAGGTATCAGTTATTTTCTGGTCCGGACTGGACTCGCTCCGTAATGCAGACAATTGCATTATTGAAGCTTCACATGTCAAATAGTAAAAAAAAAAACAGTTTTAAAAGCAGGAATCAGGCGGAAGAAGGGGGGAGGAAGAGAAGAGTAAAAGAGAGAAAAGAAGAAGAGAGAAAAAAAAAAAGGGAGAAAAAAAAAGAAAGATGAAAGGAAAAAAAAAGAGAGGAGAAATAAAAAAAGAGAAGAAGAAGAAAACGTAAAAGAAAAAGAGAGAAATAAGTAAAAAAAAAGAAACGAAAAAAAAAGAAAAGAGGAAGAGGAGGACCGGCCGCTCGACGCCACCACCACAAGCCGCCGCCCTCTCCTTCCTTCCTTTTCCTCCCTGCACCTCGCCGCCGACCTTCCGCCGCACGCAGCGCCTGAGTTCACCGCTGCAAGAGACGCTGCGGTGAGGAGACCCACAGCCGCGGGCCTCCATCGACACCACCTGCAGTCGCGCCGCCCACGCCTCCTCTCCGCCGTCGTGCTCGCACCTTCATCGCCGTTACTCGTTCGTCTCCGTTCCGTCTCGCTCGCACCGCCGTCACTGTCGCAGCCTCCAAGGTGAGTCGCGACCCGTTGCACGCGTCGGGTTGTGACCTCGGGTCGGACTGACCCGTTGTCTCAACCGGGTTGTGGCTTGGGTCTGGTTTGATTTGGGCTCAAACTTTGGGGCCGGGTTGACTTGAGATGGGTTGCTCACTTAGGCAGCCGCATGGGCTGCTACCTGGGCTCCTGTTTGGGGTCCAGGATGGGCCTATTTAGTGGGTTTGGGCTGACACTGTTTGGCCCAGTCCGTAATTTAAAAAAATAAAAAAATAATAATAATTAAATTAAATTAAATTAAATTAAATTAAATTAAATATAGTATATTTTCTAAAAGATTAAATATGGTAATTATTTTTGAGAAAAACCATTAGTGTGGATTTTGGTGTTTTAAAAAAAAATATATATAAATGTATATATATTCTTGATTCTTTGAAATTAAATATAATTATATTTTGTTTTAAAAATTATTATTATGTTTTCAGCATGTTATATATATTCTGGAAAATCATATATATGTTGTTATTTTTCTAGAAAATTATGAAACTACCTTTGGAAAATGTTTTCCTAAAAAAAAATAATAATAATATTTAGTAATTATATTTTGGCAAGTGTAACATTTTATGGAAATAATTTTGGGATAAACATATATATAAGTTACAGCTTCTAGAAAAAAATGATGTTTATTATTTTGGAAAAGTATAAATTAATTTATGAAAATATTTTGAAAAGAGTTCTAATTAAAGTATGGTACCGAAATTATAATCGGATATACGTACGATACATTTTATTTTCAAAAAAGGATTTAAAAACGATTAAAGATAATCTTATGAAATATAACCGGGACGTATAACCGAAGGGGGTTTAATTTATAATTTATGGCATCATAGCATACCAATTATGTGCATTTATGTGAGCATGTTGTTTTGTGGTATAGGTCTTGATATCGGGCAGTTTCCTGAGGAGCCGGCTTGGGATCGGTCATTGTTTTTAGAGTTAAGTAACAGGCCAAGGTGAGGATAAGTAAATATTTATATACTGCCGTGATATCAAGTTGCTGATTGTTCACTGTGTGTGATGTTTGATGATATAATACTTTGTGGCTGTGAATGGTTGTTGTGAGATGAATTTAGTTGACATTGTTGCTATTGATGTTGTTGAAATTATTACTACTGTTGAGTTTGTTGTTATTGTTGACTGTCAGACTTGTGTGACTTGAGTACCGGGAGTACTAGTTTGGGATAATAGTTTGGGATAAGCTTGTATTATCCAGACGAGCGGAGAGGCTGAGAGCCTGCTCGGGAAAATGAGTTGATGGTTGGTTAACAGTATTGTGGTGTCAAGACTAAAATGGTAATTGTAACTCCCCGAATTTTCAGTATTTAATTTCTATATAATTTCCGGTATTTTTGAAATTTAATTCCATTTTTACGCTTGAGGTGTGTTCCGGGAATTTAGGGTTAAGGAAATTAATTTATTTCCTTAAGAATATTACAGCTATGTTGGCATTACTCTTTAATCCGGTTTCTTTTGGTATTTAATTGTGTTTTGGTGTGAAACACAAACTTTGACGTAGTATGGTATGATACTACGTAGTTTTGGGAGTACTAGGACATTAAACACAACTATGGGCTGTGTTTTGACCAAGAAGGGCGGGTTGACCAAGCCAGAGACCAAAACGACGTCGTTTTGGTCTCGGCTGGCCAAACCCTAACCTCTTCTTTCTTTCCTTCCCTCTCTCTCCTTTCTTCTTTTCTTTTCTCTTTCGCCGCCCACGAGCTTCCTCCCGACTTCCTCTCTGTACAACCTCTCTCTCCCAATCGGTTACACCTGATTTCTTTTCCTCTCTTCTTTGTCTTCTTTTTCTTTCTTTACTTTTCTTTTCCTTCTCTGCCCAACTCTTCCTCTCCTCTTCTCGCTCTTTTGCCGCCACCATTCGTTCTTCTTCTTCTTCGTGGGGCCGCCGCCACCATTGAAGGACGGGGGCTGCTGTTGCGCTTGTGTCACCTTCTGTTCGTGTTGGTGACGTTTGGTGCTTCTGCTCATTGTGTTTGGCCGGGATGGTGTTGTTGATGGCGGTGGTTGGCGTGCCCTTGTGTGGTGGTCGAGGCAGTGGACGTTAACGACCGGACATTGTTGGGTTTCATGTAGAGCATGGGTGGTGCTCAGCCGTGGCTTCTGTTCGGGGGGCTTGGCTGGATGTTTGTTTGCGGACGGAATCTGATATTAGTGATTCTGGGTTCGGGCTGAGCCCTTTGTCGGGTAAAATTTCTGGGAACCTTAGTTCTATTTGACTGGCTATTCACTGTTTGTGAGTGTTGTATCAAGTAAAATGTTCAATTGGGTGTTTTTGAGCCTAAAATGCTTGCTGGAATTTAATCTGGGTTTTTACTTGTTGGGTTCTAATTATAAGGAGATGCATATATATAAATATACATGTATGGCGAGAGAGTCTTTGATGGTAATGGAACATATGGATTAAATGTTGGTGTTTTGAAGATTAATTCTGCAGATGCATACGAATTTCACATTAGCTCATTACAGAAGAATTCGTTTTCTCTTAAACTATTATTTTCTCCAAATAGACATGTTGGGGGCATGGACACGTTTTGGCAATGGATTTTAACTATACGGTTTGTTTTCAATGCATGATTATGGTTTAAGTTTTATTTCAGGGGAATGGATTTACCATGAGGTCTTCCTCATGAAACTTGGTTTTATACGAAAGGATTTTTGGACAGTATGGGATGCTGGCCTTTTCGAATGATTTTTATTACATGGGTTGTTGAAACCCTTGAATTCGTTAGTTCATGGTTATTAAACCTTTTGCTTTTATGCACATACTATGCTTGCAGACTATTTTCGAGAATTATTGATTAAGTAAGGCAATATTTTCTTTTAAAGACTTAATCTTGGTTAGTGGATTTATTACCGAATTTTATACTACTAAACCTTTGTTCCACGCATTGGTTTCTCTATACATTCGTGACTCATACACTTGAAGTTTTCTTGAACTTGATTAATTGGTTCTTAGGTGGACCTTTGGTTTTACTAAGAAAGTGGGCCTAGTCCCTAGTGCGTTTTATGTTCCGTGTCGGGTTGAGGATTGTGGTCGATAAATTTATATAACCAAGTACATCTCTTTGTCTTGGGAATGAAAGTCTAAGTGATACATATGACCATGTGTTTAGGCATTGGTTGTCTCTGGGGAGTAACTGAGCAAGTGTCGGCTTTCAAGTGATACTTTCGGTTCAGGTGAGGACTTATAAGCCTTTGTATGCATTACTGCCTACAATGCTCGGTTAATTGTCTTGGTATATAAAGTGGTATTATTTGTTTGGTCTTGAATGTTGTATGCATGCTTGCTTGCTTTGTGGATGTTCTTGTTTACACCTTGTATCTTATTGATGATACCTCTGATGTAGTGTGCATGATCATGTGAATTGTGTACCAGTGTGATATAATATGCCTGTCGAGCATGACTTGTTTTGTGTGCTAAACAACGTGATATATGGTTTTGTGGTTTGTATGGTGGACTGTGGGCTGGAGGCCCGGACTTGAGAATAAGATGTTAAATCCACACAAACCTGGACAATCATATGTAATGGTACACGAAACTCTTTAAGCATAAATAATAAATTATAATAATTCTACTGTAGGGCTGTTGACCGGTTGGTTCGAGCGGGAAGTGATACCCCTCGGGATTTCATGCGGGATAGCATGGTATATGCGGTTTAGCATATGGGTCTATGATGACCGGTTCTACCTCCCTCTTTCTCTCTGTCTCTCTCTCTCTCTCTGATTGTATTGGGCCTTGCCCTGTTTATATTGGGCTTATGTCCTGGTTGTCTCATGAGACGGGACCGAGCTCGACGCACACAGTAGAGGACCCTAATAAAACATTCAACCCTAATAACAATAAAGTACAATGATAATTAAGTGATTAAGGATCAGTGTTGGTTTGAAGTTTGATGATGACTTGTATTGTTCATTGTGACTTGTTTGTGCATTGTGGTTGCTGTTGCCTAATGTCGGTGTACTTGTAGTTGATTTGTATTTGTATACACTGGTTTATTTGTTTGCGGTGAGACAGTGGTTGGTCTCACCCCCTCACAGTCTTTTTCAGGTTGATGCATATCAGCAGGTGGCGGCGTTATCCTCTCCTCGGGTCGGATCCATAGGATTGCATAACGTGCATATTTCTTATTTATTTGTCTTCCGCTGCATACTTGTTTATTATATAATTTGTTGTATAATTGTACATTGATCATGATGATTTTATTGTATCCCGGGTAGAAGGGCATTTTATTCACTTCTCATGTTGTAATTAATTTAAAGGGTTAATTGGGATACGGGTGTTTAGTTGATGATTTTCGTATCCCGTAAATGATAAGGGCAATTTTGTCATTTTATATTTAAAATTCTATTTTATATTAATAAATTGGGACACAGGCATTTCAGTAATATTAATAAAATAGAAACACTTAGACATCTAGTAAGTCACGGTTAAATGTTGGAACAGCCAGATGGTAGTCTTTTATTTATGGTGCTGGGGGAGAGTGTGCTTGGGGTCTGCTCCCTGTCTGTACCAATATTTATTTTAGGCGCTGGGGGAGAGTGTGCTTGGGGTCTGCTCCCTGTCTGTGCCAGTCAAACGTGGAGGTACCAGGGCGGGGTCCACGGGCTAGCTAGCTTGACTACCAGACGACGGCCATCATTTAACTAGTGATAGGGGCCCTGATAATAAAATTGGAATAGCGTGTCTAGAATCACAAGTGTGTCATTTAAGGTTCGTGAAAACCTTAGTTAAATGTTGATGTGACTTGGTTATTATCGGATGCCTGTTTATGTATATTTGCTTATGAGTTTACCCGGTGGGCACTTCGGACTCACCCCTCACCTGCGGGCTTTCATCCCGTAGGTTGAGTTATTTGTGGTTCAGGTTTGATGCATTCCAGACAGGTTGCGGCGTTATCCCTTGGACAGGACTCGGATCCATAGTTTGCATCAGTGTCGCATACAGTGTCTTTGTGAGTTATTAAGTCTTCCGTTGTGCTACATATTGTTATTGTTGGGCCTTGGGCCGGTTGTGATATTATAGATGATCCCGGGTTCGAGTAATATGTTTTCATGTTGGGCCGAAGGGCCAGATTTCTGTTGTTTATATTTTGGGCTGTTGAGCCAGTTTTCTGTTGTATACACTGTATGCTGGGCTTTGTTTGGTCAGGGCGTTACAGTTCCGGCACGTGTTTACTATGTACGGTAAATACGGGTCGGGGCGTTTCATTTTGGTAGCGGAGCGGGCGTTAGGTCTTGTTGGGCAGTCCTTGTGTGTTTGTTGTTCTTGTTTGCATAGTTTGCTCCATTTGTTTATTATTTTATATCATTTTAGTTAGTGCATTATGGATCCAGTCAAGGGACGACAGGTGTCGCAGAACATTCACATAAGAGGTAAATGATGCCATAAATAAGCAGAAATATAAATATTATTAATATTACTAATATTTTCATTACAAACATAAATATTATATTGATATTTTAAAAAAAGGAAAATACATTCATCGCCTTGGAACGACGTTGACCCTGAAGCTAGTGGGGTCATTGTTGATGTTGACCATGATGATGTCGCTCCACGAGAACCACATGTCGCCTGTGTTGTTCTGGCCAGGAAGCTCGAACCGATTTGCTTGAGGGAACCGGAGTGGGATGAGACTATGATCGTCTTCAGGTTGCCATTGGGTCTCCGTGAGAAGAACCATGTTAGGCTTGTACTGGTTCTTCAGGTCCCTCAGGGTACGCGAGAACTCCTGGGAATGCCTAGCGACTCCTCTTCAATTCCACACCAGTAGTCGGGCCTTTGGCCAAGTTGGGGGTAATCGAGTCACTCTGGGTATGCTTTGGGCAGTCATCGAGAGCTGGTAGTAGGTACCTTGCTCCAGGAATTGGCAAGTGGACTCTAGGTTGAACTGCGGAAGACTTTCAGTGATGAAAAACATGACGGAGTTGGCCGAGCCGTAGAAGGAGGTCCTCAGAGTGCCTTGGTCCTCCAGGAAGAATGTCTCTTCCATGGGAGTGACGAAGAACCTCGACGAGTAGAGTTCGTCGACGAAGACCAGACGGGGCATTCTGCCGAGCTCGTTCGGTAGTTCCTCCGGATGTTCGTTGATCATGCTGTAGGCTAGCCGGTTTCTTCTGCCTAGATTGGCACCTTCGACGAAGAAGATGGATGATGGAGCAGGCATTGTGTTTTGGACGTGTTGGTGTTTGTTTTTTTTCTGAGTTTTGAGGTTTCTTTGCCTGAGCGTTTGTTTGCTTTAAGATGCTTTTGATGATTTGCTTCTCACCGCACTGTCTTTTATACTCATACGGAGAGCGTGATTACTGTTTTCGATTTTCAAAATTTTGCTTTTTGAAAATTTTTTCGTTGCTTCATTTATTGCTTCGTTACTTTATACGTTTTTTGGGCTACAAATGCCAGTGTTTTTCAGCCCTTTTCCATCTCACGATTTTCTAACGCCCTGGCTACCTTGGCGTTTTTTTTCATGGTGTTTCATTATTTTTTACATCTTTTATCACATGCATCCGTGACCGTTGAGGCTAGACTGATGGGACCGTACCTCGAGTAGAGCGCATGTGCGACAAGCTTACACCTGTTCGGACATCATGGAGGGATACGAGACTTGACAGACGTTTTTGGCTCATGCGGAATTTGTGAACAAGTGGGTATGTTTCTTTCGAGGGACACAGGACGTGCTCGTAATCATCGCCTTGCGAGTTAGCGGACGTCTTTTTCACGAGGGAAACCGACGTCACCGTTAGCTGTGTACGTTACGTTTCTCGGGATCGAGGATGTTTACGATCAATCTAGAGCGCCGAGCATGAAAACATGTTTTTGTTTTAAATTCTTTATGTTTTGATTCTGTTAAACGAGTTTTGTTTTTAATTTCTTTATGTTTGATTTATATTCTTATTGTTGATTTTTAATCTGCTTTGAGATGATTTGATTTTCTGTTAAACATAAGATTTCGTAACATAAGAGATTTTGATTTAAAAAGAAAACTTATTTTATTTATTTCATAACAGTTTACAACGGAGAAGAAGTACTCTATGGAGTTACTTGCTTCTCTAGATCTTTTACAAGTTTTTGGACGTTTTTGACGTGTGGGAAGAGCTCCGCGCACGCCAGTTCTATCTGCATCACCGCCGAGCTGATCTTCTTCAGTGAGACATTTAGCTGCGTCAGCGTCTGTTGCGGTGTGCTGCTTTCAGCCGTTGCTTTGCCCTTCTTATCCTCAGCTTCTTTGCCAGCACGCTTCTTTCGCCGTCTGCTGGAGACCACCATGTGTTCTTTCAGACCGACGATGTTCGTCTTGAAGCGTCTCTTTGGCGGTTCTTCATCAGAGCTTGTCGGGAAGGCAGTGCCACCGATGTAGCTGTTATCCTCGGAGTCAGAGGTGGTTCTTTTCCTCAGTGGAGAGTCCATGACTGTGTGTGAGTTTGCCAGTCATGAGGTTTGGTTCTTATAGAGGATGAGATGTCGCTTAAGGGTATAAGTGGTATCTCGCGTTGAGTTTGGACACCTGGCAGAGTGTGCCAGAAGCTTATCGTGGTAGGACCCACGGATAAGATGGAATTTCGGGGACGAAATTCTTTTTAAGGTGGGTAGACTGTAAGAGCCCGGGTAAAAATTTGGATTTTTACCGGGACTGTAAAAGTCTTTCTACAGTGATTTACTAAGAGAATTACTCTTGGGTAATTAATTCAAGGTAAATCAGGTATCGTTTTTCGTAACCGAGGCTTTTCCCGCGCTCGTGATTTTTCCGTGGATTTTTCGAGTCCCGAAATCCTTAGGAAAATCACACCGGAAAATAACTAAGGAGGTATCAGTTATTTTCTGGTCCGGACCGGACTCGCTCCGTAATGCAGACAAGCTGCATTATTGAAGCTTCACATGTCAAACAGTAAAAAAAAAAGCAGTTTTAAAAGCAGGAATCAGGCGGAAGAATGGGGGAGGTAGAGAAGAGGAAAAGAGAGAAAAGAAGAAGAGAGAAAAAAAAAAAGGAGAAAAAAAAATGAAAGGAAAAAAAAAGAGAGGAGAAATAAAAAAAGAGAAGAAGAAGAAAACGTAAAAGAAAAAGAGAGAAATAAGTAAAAAAAAATGAAAAAAAAAAAGAGGAAGAGGAGGACCGGCCGCCCGACGCCACCACCACAAGCCGCCGCCCTCTCCTTCCTTCCTTCTCCTCCCTGCACCTCGCCGCTGACCTTCCGCCGCATGCAGCGCCTGAGTTCGCCGTTGCAAGAGACGTTGCGGTGAGGAGACCCACAGCCGCGAGCCTCCACCGACACCACCTGCAGTCGCGCCGCCCACGCCTCCTCTCCGCCGTCGTGCTCGCGCCTTCATCGCCGTTCCTCTTTCGTCTCCGTTCCTCTTGCTCGCACCGTCATCACCGTCGCAGCCTCCAAGGTGAGCCGCGACCCGTTGCACGCGTCGGGTTGTGACCTCGGGTCGGACTGACCCGTTGTCTCAACCGGGTTGTGGCTTGGGTCTGGTTTGACTTGGGCTCAAACTTTTGGGCCGGGTTGACTTGAGATGGGCTGGTCACTTGGGCCGCCGCATGGGTTGCTACCTGGGCTCCTGTTTGGGGTCCAGGATGGGCCTATTTAGTGGGTTTGGGCTGACACTGTTTGGCCCAGTCCGTAATTTAAAAAAAATAAAAAAATAAATAATAATAATAATAATATGTAACAGCCCGGGTAAAAATTTTGGATTTTTACCGGACTGTAAAAGCCTATTTACCGTGATTTACTGTTGAATTAATCTTGGGTAATTAATTCAAGGTAAATCGGGGGTCGTTTTTCGAATCCGAGTATTTTCCCGCGCTCGTGATTTTCCCGTGAATTTTTCGGAACTAAGTTGGTATTTTTCGGGTTTCGGAATTTCTCGGAAAATTACACCGGAAAATAACTAAGGGGGTATCTGTTATTTTCTGGTCCGGATCGGATTCGCCCGTAATGCAGACGAACTGCATTATTGTTACTCACATGGATAACAGTAAAAATCAGTTTATAAAAGAGGATGGCAGCCGGTGGAGAAGAAGGAAAAAAAAGAAGAGAGAAAAGAAAAAAAAGAGAGAAAAGAGAAAAAGGAGAGAAAAAGAAAAAGAGAGGAAAAGAAAAAAAAAA
>JAKUCV010002576.1:4561-51566 GCA_028386065.3 Turnera subulata | reverse complement strand
AAGGGGCTAGGGTTTTAGGGTGTGAGCCGGCCCAGCCAAAACGACGCCGTTTCGGGCTGGGCGCGGTCAACCCGCCCTAGTCAACAGTTGTGTTTTTTTTTTTTTTTTGAACAGTTCCAAAACGACGTAGTTTCGGGGGAACTACTTCAAAACTTAATTCTCAACCCCGAAACCCGATTAAACTCCAACGAAAGCCGAACTCATCATACCATCAACTTAATTCCCTTATAACCAAGGTAAAATAATTTATTTCCTTGTCCAAAAATCCGGAAATTCCTCAAGGGCAAAATTGGAATAAAAATTTCGAAAATTCCGAAAAATCAATATGTTCAATAACTCATTTAGCACATCACATATACAAAATGAATTCAGCATATCACATACACTAGCATGTTCATACTATATCACATATAACATATGAACACATAATTTGGTTTAGAACTTCACAAGAGGCTCCGCTACCACTGCAAGTATCCAGACATGCAAATATGACACTCATATGCAAGAAAATGGGCAGCAGAAAACCAGATACACATAGAGGATCCAAGTGAAGGGAAGCTAAACCGAATAACAATTTTTATGTACCTGAATCGGTTGAGGTCTCTCACCGAACTGTAGGGACAAATCAACAAGAGCTGGACAGAAATCCCGCCCCTCTATGGTATCCACACGAACCGTCGAAGACTAGCCGAAAACCGTCTCACGATCTCCAACCCGAGCTCTCCCGAATAGCAGTGCTAGCTGCAGATTTCCAGGAGTTGTGTGGTGTTTTGTGTTCTTCTTTCTTTCTCTTAGAATGAAGGGGTGAGTGTGTGTGTTCTTGATGCTCTGAAAAATCAGAATGCAAGGTGTAGAGTAATCTGATTACTCACTCCAATAAATACATAGAATATTAGTGACAAGAATGGCCAACATAATGGTCCATCCAACATGATTAAGATTCCACCACTATCTAGTCTAATCATGTCTCCACTATGCACTAATGGGATTACACATCACATGCCATCAGGTTTGGCTCAATAATTCTGACAATTAGTGAATCAAACCAGCTCAAAATGACCCTGGTCCAACCACGGTCCAACCATGGTCTAACCACACCTGGTCGAACCATGGTCCAACCACGATTCAACCACTTGCTCGAATCAACGATTCTAAGTGTGTGACCCTGTAGGCACTTGTAACGTCTGACAATAATTGTAAACTCATTTACAATTATAAGCAAAGAGCGGCGTCTAACAACACATCATTGCTACCCGAACGACAAGATCAGTACTGATTCAATATGCCTCGTAAGCATGTCATCGTCCCTTTGTCACATTATCAAGATTAAACACGAGACATGGAATATGTCAATCTCGCATATGTTTAATCTCGGTTTCTTGATCCTCGAGCTAACTGTGTAAAACGGATACTAATGATATCAACATATCATAATCAGAGCACGGCCGTGCATTTACAGTTAAACTCTATCAAGAAACCAACCAATAATATACCCGTTATATGGGTTGGACGAATCCCCTCTGGACCATACAAAATCCAGTACACATTTTGTAAGTTTCTGGGCTTGCAAAATTGACAATCAAAAGCAAAGAAATGCGCAGTGGAAAACCGGAAACACATGGAGGATCCAAGTGAAAGTAACCAAACCGAATAACAATTTTTCGTACCTTGCTTGGTTGAGGTCTTTCACCCAACAGTAGTGTAGAATCAGCAAGAACCCGACAAGAAATCCGGCTCCTCTATGGTATCCACACGAGCCGTCGGTGTCCAGCTAGCAATCGTCTCACGATCACCAACCCGAGCACTCGCGAACCGCAGTGCTAGCTGCAGAATTTTCGAGAGCTAGAAACTAGAGAGTGTTTGATGTGTTTTTCTCAAGTGTGAAGAGTGTGTCAAGCCTTGCTTGGTCTGAAAATCTGATCAAACCTTCATGATCATGATTATACACACTTGAAATCCATAGTTTATTAAGTCATTGGCCAACATAATCTTGTCTAATCCTTCATGATTATGTTTCCACTATGACTTAATGCTCCATTAAGCACTAATTATATATATCATCATATATAGGAATACACATCATATGGCACTAATTCTGGATCAATAATTCTAATAATTAGTCAACTCTATCAAGAAACCAACCAATAATATACCCGTTATATGGGTTGGACAAATCTCCTCTGGATCATACAAAACCCACTACACATTTATCATATACCCAATGATTATACTAAGTTTACACATTTACGAAATAGCCAAGAGTAATATCAAAGTATACGACTCATATGTTGGGAACCTTGATGATCTCAGGTCTAAGGACAATACATATAAGAACCACTAGTGACAATCATATAACGTTCCATGTAGGGTCCTTATGTGGGTCGGTCCAGTCCACAAGTTCTCTAACTTGTACCCGTATGTAGAATTCATATCTCATATAATTCTCAACATACGCTAGTCTTAATTTATTATTACAACCCATCCATAATAATAATCGACTAGGGACATTTAAGAATATATAGTATTCTAGGGTTATAAATATGTGCAAGCATTTTTCTCATAAACATATTTATTAGAATAACCTTAATGTATATACATGACTACAATCATCCATTGATTGGCTTTTGGGCATATTACTAACACATTTATCATATACCCAATGATTACACTAAGTCTACTCATTCACGAAATAGCCAAGAGTAATATCAAAGTATACGACTCATATGTTGGGAACCTTGATGATCACAGGTCTAAGGATAATACATATAAGAACCACTAATGACAATCATATAACGTTCCATGTAGGGTCCTTATGTGGGTCGGTCCAGTCCACAAGTTCTCTAACTTGTACCCGTATGTAGAATTCATATCTCATATAATTCTCAACATACGCTAGTCTTAATTTATTATTACAACCCATCCATAATAATAATCGACTAGGGACATTTAAGAATATATAGTATTCTAGGGTTATAAATATGTGCAAGCATTTTTCTCATAAACATATTTATTAGAATAACCTTAATGTATATACATGACTACAATCATCCATTGATTGGCTTTTGGGCATATTACTAACACATTTATCATATACCCAATGATTACACTAAGTCTACTCATTCACGAAATAGCCAAGAGTAATATCAAAGTATACGACTCATATGTTGGGAACCTTGATGATCACAGGTCTAAGGATAATACATATAAGAACCACTAATGACAATCATATAACATTCCATGTAGAGTTCTTATGTGGGTCGGTCCAGTCCACAAGTTCTTTAACTTGTACCCATATGCAGAATTCATATCACATATAATTCTCAACATACGCTAGTCTTAATTTATTATTACAACCCATCCATAATAATAATCGACTAGGGACATTTAAGAATATATGAATATTCTAGGGTTATATATATGTGCAAGCGTTTATCTCATAAACGATATTTATTGGAATAACCTTAATGTGTATACATGATTACAAATAAACATCCATTGATTGTGTTTTGGGCATATTACACTAATAGATAGCCCAGTTAAACACATGGCCTATAGATTATTTTGATTCTAATTTTCATAAAAATTTAGCATTAATTATGTATTTCACATATTTTGTGTTTTTATGGTAGTTTTTATTGAAAAAGAGAATAATTTGATGTGGGGTTGATAAAGAGGAAAAGTACTGGTGTAGGAAACAAGTTCGTGGTGTTTTTTGGGTCAGGGAATACTCTAGAATGCTTGGAAACCAACTAGGAATCATATTGGAGGATAAAAAATAAGAAAAAAGGAAAAACTTCACAGTCGGTGGCGGACATGGAGACGTGTCCGCCACCACCGGCGGACAAGGAGGGATGACCGTCGGGGCTATGGCGGTCATTCCTTCCAAAACCTTCTTTTTGCCTATTTTTCGGAATCCTAGCCCATAACAGTTAGATTTAGGGGTTGAATCTCGACCCTTATATTAATAGGACGACCCCCTACTCCCTGAACACTATGAATAGAGCCCCCATTACACATTAGAGAGACACATATTAGAATTATTTTCTATACACCAATTAGCTTAGAGTGCTTGGAAAAACTCTTGTTCTTTGAGTATAGGAGGCATTAGAGGAGCTGATTTTCTGGAGAGAATTCATGGAGAGGCATAGCAACAACCCTGTTGCAAGAGGAGAGCAATAGGGTTACAAGAAGGAGGCCAATCAGAGCAAATCGTTGGGGAAAAGAATGCAAACCCGAAAGGACTGTTCTTTCCTGAGAAGACTCGGGACAATCGCAATATCTCGGGCTACAGGCATCGGATTGTTGCGTTCATGGAGTCTCTGAAAATCTAAGAGAGAGAACTAAAACTTTTCCATTGATGCCAGACGTTAATTCGGCCTCCTTTAGCACCAGTTTTCGATTGAAATTAAGTGAAGACTCTGTTGCGGAGCGGAAAGCTAACGGGAGCAAGAGGAGGGCTTCAAGAGGTAACCCTAACCCTTTAAATAAATTTTTTGCTGCTGAGATTGTGTTGTTGTGATGCTATTAATGATGATATTTTGATTTTGTGTGCATCCATGTTTAGAACTACGTGGCTTTGACCCCGTGACGCGGGTACATAGGTAGTCTCGAGATGTAGGGTTGCAAGCCAAATTTGTTTGTTGTGTTTTTGCTTTATGTTTTGTGTTGTGTTGATGCTATGACGTCGTTGTGATGTTGATGTTGCCGCTGTGATGTTAATGTTGATGTCATAAAGTTGATATTGCTATTACGACGTGAATATTGTTGCGATGTCGCATTAAGGTGCGTTGTGTTGAGTTATTGCAATATTGCTGCGATGTCGCATTAAGGTGCGTTGTGTCGAGTCAAGTGTCCTGTTCTTCCCCATGAGGGTTTTTCATGTTTGATTTTAAAATCACTTCAATAAATAAAAGGTTCCACAAATATGGCATATCACAAACTTTATCATACTTAGTTGAATTAGCTTGAGAACCGTAAGAATGAACTACGAAGACCTGATCCAGTGAGAATGAGCAAGACAGTCTATTCAAGATATTTTAAGGGGCCTGACTTGTGGGATTATCCTTCTTCGGAAAAAAAAAAGAAAAAAAAAAGAGAAATAAAAAGCATGAAAAAAATAGAAAAAAAAGAAAAAAAGAAAAAAAAAAGGAAAAAGCACAAGAAGAGGAAATTCACGGTCATGTTGCCATGGGTTGGCGTTCTTTGGGAAAGGGATCGTCTAAAGTTTACACTGGTACGTAGGTAACTCAGAAATGAGCCCGGTCTATTTAACCGTGGTTCTTTGGCTAGTTCGATTAGGGGTGGTGAAGTGTAAGATTGTGTCATAGAAGGCCTTTTATTAAAGCATTCCCGATACGATCATCCGGACAATCGAATTCATTGTTGTCAAATATTTCGGAGGCATACCAGTTATTGAGGGTTCCTCACGGGAGGCGAGTGATGTCAAGATTAACGCTTATTTTTGAAAGGACGAACCACACCAGCATGATTCTCGGCTCAAATGATTTTCGAAAAATTGCATACACGGTTGCGTCATGTAGAAAATATAAGCATGCATAGAAAATTGTCACAAAAAAAAAAGAGAGAGTCATCCTGCATATAGGTCTAAGAAAGGCATTCATCATGAAATAAAAACCAAAAAAGAGAGAACCATCAATCACCGACTACGCCTCTTCTTCTTCTAAACCTGAACACCGGGGGGAACAGTCTCCTAAATAGTAGCCTCAAAATCATCAGTCGTTGGGTCGGTAGGGTGAATCTCTGGCTGAGGGGCAACGGGAGGCGCTGGCTGCCCACGGAGGCGAGGTTCCTAGGGCACTCGAGTAGGAGGAGTACACTAGACTCCAGTATTACAAGACGCCATTGCCCGCATACGAGCAGCTTGGGCCGCTAAAGTCGCCTTGGCCCGACCAAGGGCCCTCCAAAGACGAGATACCACCAATATCGGGACCTGATAAAATGCAAAAGATGATTAGAATGTAATGAATGCTGAAAAGAAAATATAACAAAAAAGTGAGTTCATACCTGAGTGATGCCGGAAGGGAGAGACGGGAAGCCATCGGGAACATCCTCGGAAAAAGAAACGTCATGGAGCCAGTACTCATCATCATAAGCACGGTAGGACTCCTCGGATGGTGGAAGAACAGGACTAGACGTAGAAGAAGATGCTCCAGACCTCCTCCTAGACTGTGAGCTCCGTCGAGGCAGCTCGGTACACGTGACTGACTCTCCACCACCGGTGGGGCCAAGTAAGGCGAGCCTCAGATATCCGGCAGTAAAAGACAGGTAGTTGCCCCCATTTACAATCAGCTGCTCAATATGCCAACCCATACAATCTGACTCGGGGACATCATCCCTGTTCTTCACGGTTCGTATAGAGATCGGTGGGAAAGAGGGGACTCGAGGCTCGCGAATGATCTGTAAACAAACGCGCTCCCCTAGATACCAGGTGTACATATCGGGATATCCAATTAGGCACTGGTGACAATCCATGACAAGCACCGAGGCCCCAGCTCCCTCTAGCTTGTGGTGAAGGTCGGCAAAAACATTGAGTCAGATCTGGAAGAGAACAATGGCATTAGCAAAGTAACGGGATTTGAAGAGAGGGTGCACAAAATAAATAAGACGGTTACCTGGTTAGGTGAAGTTATCCGCTCGAGGATACGGCGGGCACGGATGCTATCGTGCGCATGTAGCCTCCCTTGACGAAACCGAGAAGCCCACTTGAGAACCATCGGCCACTTATCTGGGACCCGCGATCTATCTGGAACCGACAACTGGAGATACTCCATACCCCAAACCTGTGAAAAAAAAACACACAAGGCAAAATAATAATGATTGGGAGTCGAATAAAGAAGTGAGAAAAACGTTTCCCATCTCCCGGTATGCCCGTGCAAGCCCAGCCGAGGCCTAGTGGATCAATAGACCGCTCAAGTCCCCTAGAGAAGCCACTAAGTCTATTCGAACCCGGTCACTGCTAGATTCGAAGATAGTTCTATTAAGGCATGCTAGGATCAAGCCTCGTGCCCGCTGCTCGACTGTGCCCGGAAATGACGCTGATACCAGGCGTCACTGCAACCATAGTAGAGAAACCTCTCCGGTGCGATCCTTAATCCAATTCGGTGTTATGCCTAGGAGCTTCTCGAACCAATCTACGCCAAGATCCTGATCAAGAATAACCGGCGTGCCTCGGAATAGTAATCCGATGATATGGGAATAATCGCTGGGGGTCATAGTCATCTCCCCGCACGATAGGTGAAAAGTATTGGTGGTATCCCACCATCTCTCCTTAAGTGCCGAGACGGCCTAAAGATCCACTCTGTCACCCTGGAAAGTCCGGAAGAAGTCCCAGATTCCAACCCTTGAAATGATCTCCTTTACATCCTTATCGCCCTTCACATACTCTAAGATCGCAGACCACGCTTCAGCACCACTACGATTCTGGCTTCTATCCTCGACCTATGTAAATACCCCCGGAAACATTATTGCTCACTCTAAACCGGGCCAAACCATACCAAACCAAGTTCACATTCATGTAGACATGCATTATTGGAATATATTTGAACGAAAAAAATCATACATTTCAGCATCAAAACGACTTTATTTGCAGATCAAAACGCGAGAAAATCACGAAACCCATCCCGGGAAATTCAAAATTGACCAAAATCGACACAAGCCCATCAACATTCACCCATTATACAACACATTTGCACAATTCAAACATCAAAACAGTAATCCAATCATCCACATTATCTGTTTTTGTCAAGAACCCTACACCCCCAATTGGGGATTTAATCAAATCAACAATTCTTGCATTTAATCTAGCAAATAAACATATGGGTAAGTATTGTAGGCATACTAGGATCATTTCCAAACAATCAAACAAAACAAACACGGCATAAAATCGGATTTGTGGAGAAATTGGGCAAAAATATAACGCCCCGATTTTTCATAATTTATTTTATGGAATTTTCGGAATTTTAATTCCAATTTTACCCCCTTAAAATATTTCCGAGTTTTGGTCAAGAAATTAAATGTCTTTTCTCTGGTTAAATGTCTTTTGTCTTGGAGTTGTCTTTAATTGAGGTTCCGTTGCGGATCTTTTCGAGTTTGGGGTTGAGGAGTTGTCTTGGATGTAGTTTTATTGAAACTACGTAGTTTTGAGGGGTTGTAAAAAAAAAAAAAAACATTGACTAGGGCGGGTTGACCGTGCCTTAGTCCAAAATGACGTCGTTTCGGACTAGGGCCAGCTCACACCCTAAAACCCTATCTTTTTCCCTTCTTTTCCTTTTCTCTATCTTTTTCCTCTTCTCTTTTCCCTTTCGCAGCTACCCATCTTTCTCTCTCGATTTCACTGTTCATTCTCTCCCTCTCACTTGAATCGAACGCCGCCGACCACTCCTACCCCTTCCCTCACCTTCGACGTCTGCGTTTGCGAAAGGGTATGGTGTCGCTCACGGTGGACTGGAGGCGGAGAGCCCGAAGTCTTTCTCGGGTCGCATGAACGCGATGGAGCTCGGCGTGAGGAGTTGAGCTTCACATCCGGTAAGCCGCCGTTCCTTCTTCCTTGCTCTCTTTCTTTTTCTCTTCTCCTGTTTTTTGTTGGATTGACCGATTGGGTTTAATCTGGTTTTGGTTGTGGATGGGTGGCGGGTCTGTGTGTGTGTGGCAGCAGGTTGTTAGTGTTGTGGTGGTTTCCGACTTCTGTCGGGGCTGCGGTGGTTGCTGCGTTGGTGTTTTCCAGGTTGTGTTGGGCGTGTTGGTTGTCGTTGTATTGGTGTTGTTTTCCGACAGTGAGCTCCTGTGACGGGTCTGGATGGAGTCGACGGTTTTGGGCTGTTTCCGGTAAGACGCCGATCTCCAACGACTTTTCCAGTTGTGTTGATGCCGGTTTTGTGATTGGGAAGCGTGTTGAGTGTTGTTTCTGTATTTTTGTTGGTTAGCAGAATTGTTGGAGTTGTTTCTGGAGTATTGGGGGTAATTCTCTTGCTAGCATGGGTATTTTTCCGGTGAGCTCGGTTATTGTTCCGGCGGGGAGTGATCGAAATCCGGCAAGCGGATTCCTGTTCCGGCAAGGCAGGTTTTTCCTTCGACAATCATTGGTATTGTTTCCGATGATGTCATGTATTTAATCTCTCATTCATGGCATGTATTAATTAATGTGGGCATAATTGTTGTATCGGGAATAATCAAGTTTTAGTGAAACCTTGTACGGGAAAATGAGTGGCATGGCCGGTATGTTTCCGATGCGAGTAGAACCTTAGGACGGTAACCATGGACTCGGGTGCAACCTAAGAGTGAGAGTTAGAGAAACCGGGCCCAGGCCCATTAACGAGTGTTAGGACCTTGTATGATATTCTTGGACCATAACCAGATATGGGCTTTAAGCCCAAGGTCATATGTGGATAAATGTTGGATTTTGTAGATGTGGGCTTGAGTCCCAGTGACCATGTGAACTTTGAGTTAGATAAGGAGTTTGGACATAGTTGGGCTTTAAGCCGGAGAACTTTAGGCCCATGACATTTTGGAGACGAAAACTGTGAGTGAGAGTGTACTTTGGACTCGTTCCTGAATCACCTTCATAGCGTGATAGAATGGGCCGGGTTTAACGATTAGTTGTATCTCATGAGCATGCATGTTGTATTTTATTGTACCTCTTTGTGAGATATAGTGTCTATATGTTTAGGCACAAGGCATAACTCGGGTGCAGCCGGGACTAGTGGTGGACAGACAGAGCGCCATCATAGCTGAGGTAACTATATAAGACTTATATACCTGTATGGGAATACTTGTTGGAATGGTTAGGTAGTACTACTTGCTGAGTATGCTTCATACCGTTGACTGTATTGTGTACCTGGTTGTTTATGTGCTGAATTGCCATGATAATAAAGATACGTGCTGTTTTGCCATGTGGTTCCCCTATGAGCTATTATTGTCATGCCTGTGATATATGCTGTCTTGCTCTATCCTGTTTATTGTGAGCTTTAGGCTCTGTTTAGAGAACCTTTATAACGGCACACAACTTAGATACGACTTGAGGGAACACTTACACAATTTCGTAATTGGTAACATAACGTACCTGGATAATTAATAAGTTCTACTGTGGGGCAGTTGACCGGTAGCACCGAGAGGGAAGAGAGGGTACCCCTCGGGTCCTATTATTTTAGTGAATTGTATTCACAGAGACGGCGACGAGGGAATTAATGGGTACGCCCTCGGTTAGTATATTAGTGAGAGTACCCCTCATAGAGCTGGCACCTTGGGGATTTGCCGGGTGTACCCCTTGGTTATTTGTTATTATTCATTTCTTTTGGTGAGAGCACCCCTCACAGAGCTGGCAACTTGGGGACTGACGGGTGTACCCCAAGATTTTGTATTATAATTTCTTTGAGGAGAGCACCCCTCCTAGAGCTGTCGGCCACTTGTTTATTAGTGGTTTTCTTTGTCGGAACTTACCCATCCCGGTGTTGATATTTATACAGTATATATATGATTATATTGGGCATACGCCCTGGGGAGCTGGCTAGTCGCTACCGCGCCCGACGCACACAGTAGGGGGCCCTTAATAATGATAAGAATGTAATAACCAGATAAATCACTTAACCCTTGTATGTGTGGTGTTTGACACATGTTGATTGTGTGTGTATACTTGTGCTCGTGGACTTACTCACCCTACGAGCCTTTCTTCTTGTGCCTGTATGTTTGTCTTATATTGTACATTGAGTAGGCGACTCATATAAATCGCCACCGTGGTTTTACAGATCACTAGTAGCTTGTTGACGGTTGCTCTTACCTCGGGTATCAGACTCTTTCATTTCAGCAGGTAGTTGTGCTTCCTTCCTGGTGGATCCACAGAGTTGACACTTATATGCTCTACACTTGTCATTGATTTCATTGTTATTTTTCCGCTGCGTATTATTGTCGGGATACTGTTTTGGTTTCTTAGATTTTGATCAATTGTTGTCCCGGTAGGTTTAACCGGTGTTACTTTGGCTAGTTAAGCCTGGTTTGTAATTGACTTTTGTATCCCGACGTTTATTTTTGGTTACTCTGAGATATGGTGTTGATGTTTTTACACAGAGTTTGGCATCCCTGGTTTTAAGTGCTTTTTTGACATTTTATTATTGTTTAATTTTGTATTGTTGTTTTTGGGATGCGGTCGTTTGAAAAAAACTTCAAAACGAATTGAAACTGTGATTTAGGAAGTTTTAGTTGATGGAAATAGCTTACTTGGACTGTGGGAGGATCAAAAGAGATGTGTCTATCCGGGGATTTGAGCAACAACGCCGGATTTTCCTCCGGATTCAATTTGGGCGATGCCTCCTCACGGTGTTTTCCCGCGATTTGAGAGAGTATGAGGAAGAAGAGGCCATGGAGATGATTTAGAATAGTTTGGGGATGGGTTGCGAGTTAAATGGGGAAATTTGAGAGAAAATCGAGAGAGTTTTTGATATTTTGTGGTGAAATGAGTGAAGAGTGAAGTTTTGGGGGTTTTAAAACCGGGTAGGAATTCGGCGGACATGTCGAGAAGACCGCCAGCAATGGCGGACATCCTAACATGATCGCCGGCGTTGGCGGGCTTCAAGACATGACCACCGGCCATAAATAACTGATTTGTTCTTTGTTTTGCGGGTCCCGCACCCCTGAATGACTTCTTTGAGGGAAATTAGGTGTGTGCATATTTTTTGGGATCCAGAATAATAAAATACTTCGATTAGTTAACTCAATTTTGCAAATGGACGCACGGGGCTCGCCGGGACTGAAAATTTTGACAAAAAGGGGCATGCTACTGATGCGTTTTATTTACGCGTGACTTTTTTAAATTTATAATTCTTGATCAATTCACAACACGACAAACAAATAACGCACGAGTAAACGCATCGATTGTTAACTGCAAGTGCACAGTGTACTATATAGTGTAGTAGTCTAATCAACGTCGATCCACCTAATGTCACAACATATGATTATCTAGGCAAATCAAATAAAAGAAGGTGTAGGCTGATGTCGACTAGGCTAGAAAGAAAAAAAATAAAATCGCAAACTAAATCTAAAGCAAAGTTTTATCAATATCTAAAGCAATCTAGGAAATCGGGGTTCACACAATTACAATCTAGGTTTATTATGCATGGATGTTGATTTCAATGTTGATGTGTGATTGTGGGCAATTGTTTCTAATGTCTTAATCCTCAGCTCTAGCATGTTGAATCAAATATTCAGCAAAGATTACTACCTAGCTCTCGCATAGCCTAGCATCGATACTAAACTCATTATGCACAAAACAATCAATCAAGCCCTAAGAAACTATCAGCTCTCGCATATTTAAGCATCAATCAATCTATGTTCTTCTAGGTATCATCATATAAATCACGCAACTCTCGCATGTTGCAATCAATAAGAATCAATCCAAAGTAGATAATAAATTCGGCACACATAGATTGAACAATCAACACAATCAATTGAATAAACATCAATCCATAAATAATAAAACCGTAGAAGTAATTGGCTACATCCCTAATCCTCGATTAGAGAATTAGTTCATCATAATAAAATAGAAAATCATCAAAATCTCCCGAGAATTCATCAAGTAAACAATTTAACAGAAAGAAAATCGAATAAAAGAGAGAGTAATGAAGTCGGGTAGCCGATTTGTATTGGTGATGATGGCGTCGACTTGTGCTCCTCTGGTGACGACTTCTGCTGCAATTGGACTAGTGATTCTGTGACTTTAAACCTTCAAATATTGCTGGAAAAACGTTGAATTGTTGTGGGGAATAACCATGAAATTGGATAAGGAATTCTGCACCACCTAGAGGATCCAAAAGAGTAAAAACCCTAACCCTACTAGTGTGTGTTACCTAATAATTAACCAATTCGACAGTGCTTCGCCCTTTGACTTCTGCGTCCTGAATATGTCTACCTAGGGGGTCCTTTTATACTGTCTTTAGCTGCTTGAAGTCGGTGGGGCTTTTGTGAATGGAAATTGAATTCTTTACTTGCACTCCAAGTTGGACTTTTGCCTGTTTTCTGACCCGAACCTTGCAAGCCACTTAACCCCTAGAACAAGCCCGAACTTGGCGTTAGGCTCTTCTACAAAGTTCTAGACAATTCTATCGGCTTTTTTTAATAAAAAGAACTCTTCAATTGGACTTTTGTAGCTCAAGATATCGCCGAAACACTGGGCCTGGGTCGGCAGAGAAAAATCTGCATCATGGGCTGGATTAAATTATTTACTGCTCCTTGTAGACTCGTCCAAAAAATATGAAATTTAATCTATAGAAAGCTCTGGAAGTTCAGTTTCGTACGCAATTGGTCTCACTTAATTTAGATTCTTAGAACTCCCGAGATTTTCAAAAAAATCGGCTGTGCTCACTGCAGAAAGTTTCCTAAATTGGGCCTGGTTTCCAAACTTGGCTAAAAAGCTTCCATTCTTCAATAAAAACGATAAATTCCTTAAAAAAAACACTTAATCAGCAAAATTGAAGTACTAAATGGCAAAATGGATGGAAACACACGATAATATAAAGAATATATACATAATCGATCAAGAATACATAGAGAAAGCCATTCAAAACTATCATAAAAACACTAACATTTAGATCTTATCAAATCTCCTCAAACTTAAACTTTGCTTGTCCTCAAGCAAATAAAACGAAATAAACCAAATGAGGATCTTGAAAATCTCCACCAAATCACACAATCAAAAAGAATTCATATCAAGACTTCCAAGATAATCACCAAGAGCTTACGAAAAAACATTTAAGATTGAATGCCAAGAAGGAAAGAAAATCTCATGAAAAAGCATCCATGCCATAGTCAGACTTACCCGCACAAGCTTTCACACAAATCACTTAGAAAAAATCGATTTTCTATATGCATGCAAGAAAGAATTGACATCATAAAAATTTGAAAAACTAGTCCCATAGGCAAATTCCAGAACTTAACTCCACTATTATGAATAAACACTCTCAAAAAGATCAATAGGACTTTACAAAGGGTTGTAATGGGGTCTTGGATAAAGGTTGATCAAAGAAAAGGTATATAGGGAATCAAAGTTCAAAAATTCACTTAACAAAAGATTGCAATATGCATTATTAAGAGATTGAAAAGAATTCTCAAAGTGCAAGTCTTGAAATAACATTCATCATGTGATCATCAAAAGAAATTCAACTTGTTTCAGGAACATTTGATTGCGCAATTTCTATTTTTTTTATTTTTTTTTTCTGATTTTTTTTCTCTTTTGAAATCAACTTTGCCGATTTTATTTTTCTTCTTTTTTTTTTTTGCTGCGCTTGAATTCCATAACATACTTGAAACAATTGAAAGTGCAAACATCTTCAAAGTATAGATCTTCTTGGATGTGAAAAGGTACGGTACAATTGCACTTATCATAGAAAAAGTCTTGATAAAAACATAGAACAAAAATCTATTAAGGAACTTTGAAAAATAGGGTATGGATAATGAAAGAAAAGAATGGTAGCTATAAGGCTTCAAGGGGTTAAAGGTGGGTAAATGTGAGTAATGAAAGAAAAATTAGCTACCATGATTTAGGCTCAAAAGGGGTTAAACAAGGGGTAATGATAAAGGGTAGGCTTTTTATTGGCTTGTTGGTTCAAACAAAGAATGCCTAAATCATCTCCTTCATTGAGCATCTATGAGAAAAATTAGCTTTTAAAAGTTCTGAAAACTTGTTCTAGGACATATGTTGACGTCAAAAATTTAGAAAAATAATGCATAGGATATGTCGAAAAATGCTAGGCAAAGAGTGCTAGAACTTGCATGAATTCATCATAACTAAGCATGAACATAAGATCAATAAAAAATCAAACTTCTTGCATCTAAAAAAAAAAAGATTTCAAAAACTCAAAGTAACTCTCTTGGTTATCCATCAACAAAAATCATCATGATCATAGAATAGTGGGTTTGAAAAAAATTTGAAAAACAAAGAAAAAGAAATTTTTTTGGAATTTTCGAAAAATTTGTATTATTTTTGTCGATTTTTGGAATTTTTTTTATTTAAAAACGATTTTAGAAAAAAAAATTTGAAAACAATTTGAAAATCAATTTGAAAAATTAAAGTTGAAAACCGATTTTGAAAAGAATTTTTGAAAAAGTAATGGCTTTTTACTAAGTAATCTAGAATAAAAAATATGCATACTCAATATATTAAAGTCAAAAACATGCTCTTATTGACACTAAACAAAAACAAAAACAAATAAATTGCAAAGAAATTTGTTCCCCCTCCTCAAACTTAAATCGGACGATGTCCTTATTGGCTAAGAAAGAAAAGAAACAAAGGATAAAAAGATAGGCACATAGGAGAGGCACTCTCCTCAAACTTAGATCGAAACATGTATAGCACATAACAAAAGATAATCCAAACTTAGAGAAATCGAAATTACATTGCCACTAGGTGTTCATGACACCAAAATTAGACACATTTGACATGAAATTTAAAATTGGCACGAGGATGACTAGCATTTACTGCATCCTATAAAAGTAAAGACATAAAACAATAAAAACACAACACTTAGAAGGATGATGCATGAAACTACTCGGCAAGTTTGTTCTCTATGTTCTCTAGCTTCTTCCTAAGTTGCGCAATGGTCTTCTCTTGGTCATCCAATTTACTGCACATGACTCTCCCTAACTTATCAACAATGTCAACCAACTTATCCATTTGAGAGAGTAATTCGCCGGTGGTCTTGTTGAGATTGGCGATGCCATCGACTTGAGCTTCCCATCCCATGAGAAAGTCAAAGATGTTGGAGGAATCGGATGCCACGGATGATGTAGACTATGGTGGCTTACGGTGGATCGGTTGTGTGCTAACACAAAAGCATTCCTCATCTACCTCTTCTTCATCACTAAAAGGATAAGGATCAATGGGTTCATGAAGTTCTCAGGCCATAGCTGCAGCAACATGCTTATGCATAGTTTCAAGTACAGGGTTAGAAGGGGTTAAAGTGTAGGGATCTAGGTTAATTCCTAAGAATTTCGCGATATGAGTGATCAGCCCTCCACATGCTATCTCGCCTTCTCCTTTGCAAATATGAGCAAAATTCTGTAGCAACCAAAGTCCTCCATTGAGTTTGTACCCGTGTACCATGCAAAAGAGTACAAATAGCTCATCACATTTCACCTTGTGTGCATCTTTGGTTCTTCCAAAGAAAGAGTGTGCCAAAACTCTATGTAAATACCTCAGTGCATTGTCCTTAATGCACGAGTCACTAGCCAAGACAGAGCCAGGAATGTAAGAATCATTGCAAATCGTGTCCATCACGACTCTGCCACTGAAGCTACAACTAGGAACTCGCCATCCTTCGGCATCAAAACCAAAAATCTTGTTGAAATCAATTAAGCTCATCTCATAATCTTTCCTTGCAAGCCGAAACTTGACATAGCCGGGATCATGAATGTCCTTGAGATCCACGTCATACCCAAAAGTAGCAAGAAACTCGTAAGTAAGCTCCTCGTATGACGGCTCCTTAATCTTGCAAAAATCGACTAGTCCTATGTTGGCAAGGTACTTGCCAATCGGCTCCTCAAGATTGTAAGATTCAACCACCTCAAAATCAATGTACCTCGTAGGAACTAGAGGCCTCCTAATCAGCTTGTCAAACCTAGAGCGATTCTCTTCAGAAATCCATCCCGGATTGTACTCGATAAACTTAGGCTTAGGGTGTCTAGAGCTTGAATGATTTTGGTGTGGAAAAATATGGGGGGTATGGGTGTGTATTTATAGGCTCTAGAGGCGGTGGAATTGGTGTTGTTGTTGCCGACTTCTAGTCCTATGGGTGCTAGGAATCCTCCTCAAACTAGTATTCAAAGGGGTGTGTACCAGGAATCCTATTTCTCCAAGGATTAGAAAATCCCTAAAAATCAAATAAAAGACTAAGTCCTAATCCTAAAAACTAAAAGAATGTTAACCTATATATATTTGGTGGGTGTAGGACTAACTAAAATAATCGCGAAGGGTTGCTCCTAAAATCATAGTCGGGTGCGTGTCCTTGGCCTCCTTGCTCTCGGGTCGGTGCGCCTTTGGTGCAGAATGGCGCGCCTGCGGCGTGCCCTCAGGTGCGCTGGTTGGCGCCCCTGCGGGTTCGCCTGTGGGTGTGCCGATTGGTGCGTCCGGGTGCGCCTGTAGCTGCGTCATCCGTGCTGGTGGGTGCGCGCTGATCTGTGCGTTGGCGCCCCATGGGGCGTGCTGATGCGCGGGTTGGGGTGCCTTTCCTAGCCCGTGGGCGCGCTAATTGTCCTCCTTATGCGCCACGGTGCACTAATCGGTATGTCCTAACCCAAATTTTTTTGTTTTTCGTTCTTTTTGTGTTTTTCTGAAATGTTTTCTGATTTCTAAAGAAAATAAAAAAAATCCTAAAAACTAATCATAAAAATTGTCTCCTCTAATTTAGCCTAGTTTGTTATGAACTTGCCATCGGAATCTAAGGGTAAGTGCTAAATCTATATAAATGCATCAAACAAATAAAATCCAACAAAGCACTCAAGCAAATCATCACACAAATTACGCAGAAAAGTAAAAATTTGAGTTTAAGAAAAGCTTCTCTGTTTAATTTGATGAAGAATTCGTCTTGACCCTTCCTCAGTGTGGTTGATCTCTCCTCAAAAAATTCCTTCGTCTTGCAATCTGCATAGACTCAAAAACAAAAACAAAAATTAATAAAAATAAAAACTCAAAACACTAAATCTACCTTAAATTATGGATTGCCACCCACACAGTGCTTCTTTACTGTCGTCTTAGCTGGACTGGATGGATGGGCGGTTATGGTGGATCATGAAGCTTTTCGGTGAACAGCCTCCCATGAATATCGCCTTGACTGCAAACTTGATCAAAATTGCTCTCATCTTTCGGAATATATCCCATGCGATATAGATAATAGTCGAACTTGGCAAACCAAGGAGGTTTCTTTGTGGAAATCGCATTGACCATGGCGAGGTAATCGTCCGGCAGTGCGTCATTGATCGGCTTCTCCTCTTCTTGCTTCTCATCTTTCTCCAATTGCAATCTTGATAAATGATCAGCAACTAAATTCTCCGTTCCTTTCTTGTCCTTGATCTCTAGGCCGAATTCTTGCAACATAAGAATCCATCGAAGAAGTCTTGATTTCGCATCTTTCTTCTGGAGCAAATACTTCAACGCAGCATGGTCAGTGTGAACAATCACCATGGAACCCAAAAGGTAACTCTTGAACTTGTCAATTGCGAATACAATAGCTAATAACTCCTTCTTGGTAGTTGCATAATTAATTTGAGCATCATCTAGAGTCTTGCTTGCATAGTAAATGGCGTGCATCTTTCCATCTCGGCGTTGTCCTAAGACTGCGCCTACAGCATAGTCACTTGCATCACACATAATCTCAAACGGAAGGGAAAAATCAGGGGGTTGATTGATGGGTGCCGAAATCAGCTCCTTCTTGAGCTTGTCGAATGCTTCCATATAGTGTTCATAAAAGAAAAAAGGCACATCTTTATTCAAAAGATTAGTAAGAGGTTTGGCTACCTTTGAGAAATCCTTAACGAATCTTCTGTAAAATCCGGCATGTCCAAGAAAACTGAAATTGCCTTGACTGAATTCGGTGGAGGTAAGGTCTCTATCACATCTATCTTGGCTCTGTCTACTTCAATCCCATGTTCGGAAACTAAATGTCAAAGAACAATTCCTTCTTGTACCATAAAATGGCATTTTTCCCAATTAAGCACCAAATTAGTCTCCTCACATCTTGTAAGTACTTTCGATAGGTTAGATAAACAATCCTCAAATGTTTTCCCGTAGACGAAAAATTCATCCATGAAAACCTCCATAATCTTCTCTATGTACTCAGAGAAAATCGCCATCATGCATCTCTGAAAAGTGGCTGGTGCGTTGCACAACCCAAAAGGCATCCGTCGATAAGCAAATGTTCCATACGGACAAGTAAACGTCGTCTTCTCTTGATCATTCGGATGAATAGGTATCTGAAAGAATCCCGAATATCCGTCCAAATAGCAATAATAAGAATGCTCAGCTAATCGCTCAAGCATTTGATCGATAAACGGCAGTGGAAAGTGATCCTTGTGCATAGCACTGTTCAGCTTCCTATAGTCAATACACATTCTCCATCCTGTAACAGTCCTCGTTGGAATCAACTCGTCATCCTTGTTCTTGACCACTGTCATTCCTCCTTTGTTCGGTACCACATGAACTGGGGCTACCCATTCACTGTCAGAAATCGGATAAATAATCCCTGCATCAAGAAATTAAGAATCTCCTTTTTCACAACTTCCTTCATATTCTCATTAAGCCTCCATTGACTTTCAATGCTTGGTTTACTACCTTCCTCAAGCAAAATCCGATGCATGCAGAATGTAGGACTAATTCCTTTCAAGTCCTCAACAGAATACCCAATAGCTTTTCTATGCTTCCTAAGCACATCAAGTAACATCTCCTCCTCTACTTTTATCAATTCGGCATTGATAATAACAGGATATGTAGGACCTAAGAATGCATACTGTAGCTTAGATGGTAATGGTTTCAGCTCTACCTTTGGCGCGCTCGGAACCTCTTCTTTCTTCTCTTCCCCAATCAATTCATAGCTCTTGTCTTCTGTCGCTTCCAATGGTGGCGTGGATTGCAAAATTTCTGCACTTTGGGCGATCTCCAAGTCGTCATCTTCAGTATTGCCACTTGTCACCAAGCAATTCACGAGTAGGTCATCACTACTCGCTACTTTGCTCACTTCCTTCACGGCATCATCAATAAAATCAACTCAGAAACAACTGTCTTCTTCAAGTGGTCCTTCGGTCGCATGGAAGACATTGAACTCGATTTTCTCATTCCCAATCCTTAAAGTAAGCTTTCCATCATGAACATCAATTTGAGCTCCAGCAGTAGCTAAGAACGGCCTCCCAAGAATAATCAGCATTTGAAAATCAATCTCCATATCGAGCACCACAAAATCGACTGGTACAAAGAACTTTCCAACCTTGATTGGAATATCCTCTAATATCCCTACTGGATATTTGACAGATCGATCCACAAGCTGAAGAGAGATGGTAGTCGGCTTCATGTCTCAAATATCTAGCTTCTCAGCAATTCACTTCGGAATAAGACTAACACTGGCTCCCAAATCACATAGAGCTCGCTCCATGCACATAGAACCAATATTGCAAGGAATAGAGAAACTTCCAGGGTCCTTCAGTTTCGGCGGCAGCTTGTTCTGTAGGATTGCACTGTACTCCTCCGTCAAAGCCACTGTCTCGTAATCTTCTAGCTTCCTTTTCCTGGAAAGAATTTCCTTGAGAAATTTAGCATAAGCAGGCATTCGAGAAATTACTTCAGTAAATGAAACATTAATATGCAATTTCTTTAAATGTTCAAGAAATCTCCTGAATTGTTCGTCTTTTTTGCCCTGCTAAAGTCGCTGAGGGAATGGAACCGGTGGTTCGTAAGCTTTGACTTCAGGCCATTTCTCCTTCGGTTACTCTTTTTTCTGCTTTGCTAGCTTCCACTTGGGAATCCATTTCTCTTGTTCTTGCTTCTTTTCCTTTGCTCCCTTCTCAAGTAACTGCTTCTCTGCTTTCGGTTGCTCATCTTCTTCTTCTTGCATAATGATGGTGTCGGCTTCATCATCTTTAGGTGGATAGGGATCATCTAACTGCTTGCCGCTTCTAAGTGGTACAGCCTTGACTTGCTCTCTTGGATTAACTGTGGGCTGTCCCGGTAGGTTTCCTGGTGTCCTCATAATCGCCTCTGCTTGCTGCGCAAGTTGCGTCTCAAGCATCTTCGAGTGAGTCTCCATATTCGCCATCCAATTATTGAATCCTTGCATCTTCTCTGTTTGCATACGTTGGGTCTCCATTATGGCTTTCTTCGTAGATGTATGATCCATGTCTTGATTCTTCGGAATTTGTATGCTTGAACTCTTCTGCCCATAATCGTTCCTTTGAAAACCGCCTTGCTGGTTCGGGTTGGTCTCCCTCCATGAGAAATTAGGATGATTCCTCCATTGCGGATTGTATGTGTTGGTGTAGGGTCCTCGTTGTTGTTGGCGTTGATGAATGTAGTTCATCTGCTTAATTGTCAACTCGTCTCCGGTGGGACAATTCATTGAATTGTGTCCAGCATCTGCACATGTATCACATATTAAACTCGGCATAACAGCAGCAACACATGATTTTACCTGCTGACTCAAAGAATCTAGCTTTGAATTAAGCATTGTCACTGTCTCCACTTCCAGAATTCCAGCTACTCACTTGTTGTTTGATCGTGAAGAGCTCTGGTAACTGTTATTCGCCATCGTCTCCAACTTCTGATATGCCACATCTGGTGCTTGCGCCATGAATGCCCCTCCTAAAGCTGCGTCCAAACTCATGCACAAAGGCTCATTTAAACCACTAAAGAACGATTGAACTACAAGCCATTCGGGTAATCCATGTTGTGGGCATCCTTGAATAAGATCCTTGTAACGGTCCCATGCTTCACAGAAACTTTCTCCAACGTATTGAGTGAATGATATAATCTTGCTTCGGATACGTGTTGCTTTATCAGGTGGATAATATTTTGCAAGAAAAGACTTTGAAAGCTCCTCCCACCTCTTCTATGTTCCAGCTGCTCCTGACTTCAACCACTTCTTAGCCTTGCCTTGTAAAGAAAACGGGAATAAACGAAGTCGAATTGCATCAGTCGCCCAATTGATCTTGATCAAATCACAAATCTCCGTAAACTTTTGTAGATGTTGATTCGGGTCCTCATTATCCAAGCCTCCAAATTGTTCTTGTTGCACCATGTGAATGAGTGTTGTCTTTAGTTCGAAATTGTTGGCATTGATCGCTGGCCTTGCAATGCTCGACTGCACGATATCCAAACTCTATGTTGCGTATTCACGCAATGTCTTGTTCCTTCTTCTGCCATGATGACTGTCTCGAAATTATCTACTACAACTTCTGCTTTCACTTGTTCATGCGTACTTGCTTGTGTAATGTTCTCTCGATCTCCGGATTGATCTCAGGAATTGGACTCAATGAAGCACCGCGTCTCGTCTTGGGCATCAAACAAAATCGACAACACTATATAAAAAAGAAAAACCAAAATCGATTAAATAAAATAAAAAAAAGATAAAAAGAAACTAATGCAAAAAATAAAACCTAGAGTAATCTAACTACAATCTCAATAGTATTAAAACCGTTTGTTCCCCGGCAACGGCGCCAGAAAAGCTTGATGCGTTTTATTTACGCGGGACTTTTTCAAATTTATAATTCTTGATCAATTCACAACACGACACACAAATAACTCACGAGTAAACGCAACGATTGTTAACTGCAAGCGCATAGTGTACTATATAGTGTAGTAGTCTAATCAAGGTCGATCCACGGAACAAGGAAAATAAGTACTACCTAATGTCACAACTTATGATTATCTAGGCAAATCAAATAAAAGATGGTGTAGGGTGATGTTGACTAGGCTAGGAAGAAAAGAAATAAAATCGCAAACTAATTCTAAAGCAAAGTTCTATCAATATCTAAAGCAATCTAGGAAATCGGGGTTCACACAATTACTATCTAGGTTTATTATGCATGGATGTCGATTTCAATGTTGATGTGTGATTGTGGGCACTTTTTCTAATGTCTTAATCCTCAGCTCTCGCATGTTGAATCAAATATTCAACAAAGATTACTACCTAGCTCTCGCATAGCCTAGCATCGATACTAAACTCATTAAGCACAAAACAATCAATCAAGCCCTAAGAGTCTATCAACTCTCGCATATTTTAGCATCAATCAATCTGTGTTCTTCTAGGTATCATCATATAAATCATGCAGCTCTCGCATGTTGCAATCAATAAGAATCAATCCAAAGTAGATAATAAATTCAGCACACATAGAATGAATAATCAACACAATCAATTGAATAAACATCAATCCATAAATAATAAAACCGTAGAAGTAATTGGCTACATCCCTAATCCTGGATTAGAGAATTAGTTCATCATAATAAAATAGCAAATCATCAAAATCTCACAAGAATTCATCATGTAAACAATTTAACAAAAAGAAAATCGAATAAAAGAGAGAGTAGTGAAGTCGGGTAGCCGATTTGTATTGGTAATGATGGCGTCGACTTGTGCTCCTCTGGTGACGACTTCTGCTGCAATTGGACTGGTGATTCTGTGACTTTAAACCTTCAAATCTTGCTAGAAAAATGTTGAATTGTTGTGGGGGATAACCTTGAAATTGGATAAGGAATTCGACAACACCTAGAGGATCCTAAAGAGTGAAAACCCTAACCCTACTAGTGTGTGTGACCTAATAACTAACCAATTCGGCAGAGCTTCGCCCTCTGACTTCTGCCTCCTGAATATTCAACCTAAGGGGTCCTTTTATACTGTCTTTAGCTGCTGGAAGTCGGTGGGGCTCTCCTTCTTTGAATGGAAATTGAATTCTTGACTTTTACTCCAAGTTGGACTTTTGCCTGTTTTCTGACTCGAAACTTTCACGGCACAGGAAAATCTGCATCCTGGGCTGAATTAAAATAATTACTCCACCATGTAGACTCGTCCAAAAATTATGAAATTTAATCCATAAAAAGCTCTTGAAGTCTAGTTTCGTCTACAATTGGTCTCACTTAATTTTGATGCCTAGAACTCCCGAAATCTACAAAATAGTCGGTTGTGCTCACAGCAAAAAGTTTCCTAAATTGGGCCTGGTTTCCAAACTTGGCTAAAAAGCTTCTATTCTTCAATAAAAACGATAAATTCCTGATAAAAACACTTAACCAGCAAAATTGAAGTACTAATTGACACAATGCATGAAAACACACGATAATATAAAGATTATACATATAATCGATCAAGAATACGTAAAAAAGCCATTCAAAACCATCATAAAAACACTAACATTTAGATGTTATCAGCTACCCCATGTTTTTTAGAGAGATCTTTCCAGAATATTTCACTTCAAGATTTTGGGGCATGCTACCCCTTTATGAGATTTGGCTTTCCAGACAGTACGCGGGCCTGCACCATATTTGATTTTTAGGGGCATGCTACCCCTTTTATGTGATTTGATGTCTTGGGGCATGCTACCCCATTTTGTTCAATTCAATTTTCCGGGGCATGCTACCCCATTGTATTTGATCCATTTTTCTGGGACATACTACCCCGTGTCTTCAAGTTTTATGCATCTTGGGGTAGTTACCCCATCAAATCGATATTTTCGATACCAGGCGCTGAATTGATGACTGATGCAAAGATGTGACATGTTGTGGGTTAGAACACCCTGTCATTCGTAAAATCCTCTTTCCCAGTAATGCTGAGATAGACTTCCCAGATGAGAACCCTTCATAGTATCCAGTCAGATCAGTAGCCACTCAAACTCCGGTTCCCAGAATAGGTTACGGATTAGGGTTCTAACACACCTCTCTACACCAAGCTTCCCAGTACAGGTTACGGGTTAGACGTGTCCTTTCCTACAGCAAGTCCAGATCCCAGGATAGATCACTAGACCAGAGATTTAAACATTATTTTTCTAACACCAGTTCCCTAGAACCCAGTTATCTAGAATAGGTTACGGGTTAGACGTGTCCTTTTCTACATCGAGTCTAGTTTCCAGAATCCAGTTATCTAGAATAGGTTACGGGTTAGGCGTGTCCTCTCCTACACCGAATCCAGTTTCCCGAATCCAATTATCCAGAATAGGTTACGGGTTAGGCATGTCCTTTCCCACACCGAGTCTAGTTTCTAGAATCAAGAATAGGTTACGGGTTAGGCGTGTCCTTTCCTACACCAAGACTAGTTGTCCAGTACCTACCTCAGAGTTTTTCCAGTATAGGTTACGGGTTAGGGCATGTCCTTTCCCACACTAAGCCCAGCTGTCTAACTTCCAGAGTCCAATTATCCAGAATAGGTTACGGGTTAGGCGTGTCCTTTCCTACACCAAGTCACATTATCCAGCATAGGTTAAGGGTTAGAATTTTGAACATTCTCTCCTACACCGAGTCAAGTCACAAACAAGTAATTTCTCCCTAGTGGAACACTATCTCTAGTAGATACTAAGGGATGAGATGATTCCCTATTCCCTAGTGGAATACCCTAGGAACATGGAATGTTCCAACCCATGGCACACATGTCAAGCATCAACGTCAATGGTAGCATACTCCTTCAAATTTGGTGGTTGTTCTTTTCGTTGGTTTGTCTTCAGCTTTCTAAAGCCGCACCAACAAGGGGCATCTGTGAACACCCAAATTTGACCCATGCTTTATTCTATTATTTTGAGTTATGAATTTGTTTATGTCTTTGATTTATGAGATGATTTGATTGATGGCATGAATATGTTTGTGATTTATTATGGTAGAATAAGGGTATTTTATTTGCTCATTCCTTTTATTTATATTTGGCCTTCTATTATTTGGTTGATTTTGGGTTGGAGAAAGAATTTAGGTTTGGGTTGATAAAATATGGATCTTCCAGTGATGATAGCCCATTTAAACACATGGCCTGCAGATTATTTTGATTCTAATTGTTGTGGAAATTTAGAATTAATTATGTATTTCGCCTATTTTGAGTTTTTATGGTAGTTTTAATTGAAAAAGGAAATAATTTGATGTAGGGTTGATGATACGGCAACAACCCTAGAATCCACTAGTTCCACCTCCGTAACTATCTGATTGTCCCGATCGTCAATCTCAATCAAACTCGCCGTGTAAGCCTCCTTCACCTCCTAATCTCTGCACCGGATTAGACAACAAAGTAGTACAAACACAACAAAGGGTTTTATTAATTCTATTCTTTACCTCCTAGACTCAATTAAGGAATAGGCAACAAAGAGATTAGAATCACAAGGAATTGAATAAAAGCCACAAGCAAGAAACTTGATAAGTAAACTCAAACCCTAATATAAAACCAAGAGAATCCACTCTCGATCACGATTGAATCCACAATCAAAGAAAACCTCAAAGGCAATTTTATTCTCTCAAAATAGTCTGTCCCAAATAACAATAGAAAAGGTCCTATTTATACTAATCCCTAACCCTAATTTCGGCATCAATCCCAAATCCCAGTCAAATTGGATTTTGACTTTGTCTCTAAGTTTGATACCTAATTTAACCCAATGACAACAAGGTTTTAAATTAATTGAATCCAACATGGAATCGAACTCAAATAAACCCAAACAAAATTTACCCAAACTAATTAACTAAAGCCCACAATAATTAAACCCAATTACATGGACTTGACCCAAATTAAAAAAAGACAAAACTGAATTTTCGGACAGATTCTGTCCGTCTAATTCAAATGCATTTTAAGTAAAGAAAGCGGCAGATTCAGCTTCTGGGCTTAACGTACATGTTGTAGATCTTCGTCTTATCTTTCCAGAGAGTCCAAGATCGCAGCAATCCGAGTTGTAGAGCTCGAGCTATGAATTTATTTCCGAGACTGCGCGCTCCAGGAATTTCCGCGCGAGTTCTTCGCGTTCTCGACTTTATTCTCCATCTCTTCTTAAATTTCTTGTGAGATCGAATTTTGGACTTGACTCTGAAAGTAAGTTTATGATGATGAACTTTGAGCTTGTTAGAATAGATCCAAATTCCATGCTTGACACCATTGCATCCTCCATGGTCGCCTTGGCGTGCATCATTCTTCAAGTTTCCAAATTCGCCTAGGTGACTTGCATCATTCCCTCCCTCCTCAAAGCGATTCGTCCTCGAATCGATACCTACAAAGTCAATAGGAGAAAATTCAGCAATATCAACGATGGTATGATCACTGTACTCACCTTGCGAACCCATCATGATGCGCAAAAGATCAAGCTTCATGCTTCTAGCTTCTCCTCCCGGATCAAGCAACAAGCAAGTAGCATTAATTTGTTCCTTCCAAAACAGTAACTCAAAAGTATGCATAACAAGTAATTTGTGTGGATGAAAATCAATAAAGTAAGAATTTAAATTTCTCATCATGTTATCCAATTTAGGCATTAAAGTCATAGAAAAGGAACTTAAAACCTGATGCTCCCTTTTGATTGTAATCGGTGCCCCATGTATAGATCCATCTTCTTCTAGGGCCGTCAATCCTTTAGGACAAGCATCATTAGGAACCTGCAAAAGAAACACATCACATCTAGAAAGACAAGGGTTAATATTAGCTTTAAACCAAGCCTCTTTGTACAAGAGTACAAACAAACTCTTCTTTTCCTCATATTCAACCCTCACAGCTCTCTCATTTGAGCCTTTTAAAACAATTTCTTTCGAGGCTTCTTTTATCTCTTTTCTTCTCTCACTCACGTCATCCTCTTTCTTTTCTTTCTCCTCAAAATTTTCTTTTGAGCTCTCTTCTCCTTTTGCAAGGCTCTCAGCCTTCCTCTCTAGCTCTCTTTTTGCAAGGCTCTCAGCCTCCCTCTCAAGCTCACTGAATTTGGCCTTTTCAGCCTCCTTTTCATTCAACCATGCATTCGTACTCTTCTCCAAAAACATCTGATCTTTATAAACCTCCGCGGGTGGTAATGGCCCAAGTGTTATCGGCCTCTTACCCATGGTGAATGTATACCTATTGCTTTTTCCATCATGAGTCACTGACCTATCATATTGCCACGGCCTTCCCAACAAATTATGACATGCTTGCATAGGTACAATATCACACAAAACTTGATCAGTATATGTGCCAATGGTGAATGTAATAAGAACCTGTTGTGTTACTTTCACTTCTCCCGTGTCATTCCACCATTGCAACTTGTATGGTCTAGGATGCGGTTGACTCTTCAGCCCCAACTTCTCCACTAGCATAGTGCTAACAACATTGGTGCAGCTCCCTCCATCGATGATCATGCTACAAGGCTTGTCATTAATCAAACATCTAGTTTGAAAAAGATTCTCCCTCTGCTCATTCTCATCTTCCTTTGGCTGCATGTTCAGCACCCTCCTAGTAACACATAACCTATGTGCTACCTCCTCAACTCGGCCAGAAATCGATGCCATTGTATTTTATCCTGCAAGAAAGCGTTAGTAATAACAAATCCTCACGTGTTCAAGCACTCTTGGCAATGGATGTAATCACTCAGCCTTTTACCACTCTTGATTCTGCTTCAATTTTATATGTTAGGTTCAAATAAACAAAATCAAGCAACCAACCAGCAGCAATTAATTCAAGGAATCAAGGAAACCTAAAGAAAGAAAGATAGGATATCAATTCTAGAGGCAATTTCGACTCCAAGAAAGAAAAGATTGTTCACACACAAGAACAAGAATAAGTATGTGAAAGACTATTTGCACAATTGAGCAATTACGAAACAACAATCACCCAACACAATAAAAAGCTCAAATCGAACTCAACAAAGAAATAATCCGGCATAAATCTTCCCCTGCAGAAATCGATTCCAAACAACAAATAATCCAACTTCTCCTTGTTTTCAATCAATCAATTCACAATCAACAATCAACCAATAAAATTCCCTGCAAGAAACACTTGATAATCTTGCAAATCAAAGGCCACAATTTCAATTCCAACACAACAACCAAGTCCACTTTCAACTCTTTCTCTCCCTTTTTTTTTTCGTGAATAGTAACTCCGATGAACAGTACTCAATGAACAGTAACTATGAACAATTTTTTTTTTTTTATAAATCGACAAAACTAAACAAAGAACAGGAATTGAAAGGCCACGATTAAATTAAAAATACAAATACAAAGGATATGATTGATTGAAACCTCAGCTCCGCTACCAAAAGATGATACGGCAACAGCCCTGGAATCCACCAGTTCCACCTCGGTAACTATCTGACTGTCCCGATCGTCAATCTCAATCAAACTCGCCGTGTAAGTCTCCTTCACCTCCTAATCTCTGCACCGGATTAGACAACAAAGAAGTAGATACACAACATAGGGTTTTAGCAATTCTATTCTTCACCTCCTAGACTCAATTAAGGAATAGGCAACAAAGGGATTAGAATCACAAGGAATTGAATAAACGCCACAAGCAAAGCAACTTGATAAGTAAATTCAAACCCTAATATAAAACCAAGAGAATCCACTCTCGATCACGATTGATTCCACAATCAAAGAAAACCTCAAAGGCAATTTTATTCTCTCAAAATAGTCTGTCCCAAATAACAATAGAAAAGGTCCTATTTATACTAATCCCTAACCCTAATTTCTGCATCAATCCCAAATCCTAGTCAAATTGGATTTTGACTATGTCTCCAAGTTTGATACCTAATCTAACCCAATGACAACTAGGTTTTAAATTAATTGAATCCAACATGGAATCGAACTCAAATAAACCCAAACAACATTTACCCAAGCTAATTAACTAAAGCCCACAATAATTAAACCCAATTACATGGACTTGACCCAAATTAAAAAAACACAAAACTGAATTTTCGAACAGATTCTATCTGTCTACTTCAAATGCATTTTAAGTAAAGAAAACGGCAGATTCAGCTTCTGGGCTTAATATAAAAGTTGTAGATATTCGTCTTAACTTTCCAGAGAACCCAAGATCGCAGCAATCCGAGTTGTAGAGCTCGAGCTATGAATTTATTTCCGAGACTGCGCGCTCCAGGAATTTCCGCGCGAGTTCTTCGCGTTCTCGACTTTAATCTCCATCTCTTCTTAAATTTCTTGTGAGATCGAATTTTGGACTTGACTCTGAAAGTAAGTTTATGATGATGAACTTTGAGCTTGTTAGAATAGATCCAAATTCCATGCTTGACACCATTGCATCCTCCATGGTCGCCTTGGCGTGCATCATTCTTCAAGTTTCCAAATTCGCCTAGGTGACTTGCATCATTTGGTGGCCAGTTTCCAAATTAAAAAAAGACAAAACTGAATTTTCGGACAGATTCTGTCCGTCTACTTCAAATGCATTTTAAGTAAAGAAAACGGCAGATTTAGCTTCTGGGCTTAGCATAAACGTTGTAGATCTTCGTCTTATCTTTCCAGAGAGTCCAAGATCGCAGCAATCGGAGTTGTAGAGCTCGAGATATGAATTTATTTCCGAGACTGCACGCTCCAGGAATTTCCGTGCGAGTTCTTCGCTTTCTCTACTTTAATCTCCATCTCTTCTTAAATTTCTTGTGAGAACGAATTTTGGACTTGACTCTGAAAGTAAGTTTATGATGATGAACTTTGAGCTTGTTAGAATAGATCCAAATTCCATGCTTGACACCATTGCATCCTCCATGGTCGCCTTGGCGTGCATCATTCTTCAAGTTTCCAAATTCGCCTAGGTGACTTGCTTCAGTTGATAAAGAGGAAAAGTAGTGGAGTAGGAGAAAAGTTCGTGGTGTTTTCTGGGCCAGGGAATACTCTAGAATGCGTGGAAACCAACTAGGAATCGGATTGGAGGATAAAAAGTAAGAAAAGAGGAAAAATTTCACAGTCGGTGGCGGACAAGGAGAGGTGACCACCACCACCGCCAGACAAGGAGGGATGACCGCCGGCTCCTGGCGGTCGTCACGACATGACCGCCGGGGCTGTGGCGGTCGTTCCTTCCAGAACCTTCTTTTTGCCTCTTTTTCGCAATCCTAGCCCACAACCGTCTGATTTAGGGGTTCAACCTCGACCCATAGATTAATAGGATGACCCCCTACCTCCTGAACACTATAAATATAACCCCCATTACACATTAGAGGGACACACATTAGAATTATTTTCGACACACCTATTAGATTAGAGTGCTTGGAGAGACTCTTGTTCTTTAAGTATAGGAAGCACAAGAGGAGCTGATTTTCTGGAGAGATTTTTTGGAGAGGAATAGAAACAACCCAGCAGCGAGAGGAGAGCAAGAGGGTTACAAGATGGAGGCCAATCAGAGCAAATCGTTGGAGAAAAGAGTGCAAACCCGACGTCGTTAGCTTTCCTGCGCAGACTCGGGAAAATCAAGATATCTCTTGCTACAGACGTCGGGTTGGTGCGTTCTTGGAGTCTTTGAAAAGATAAGAGAGAGATCTACAACTTTGCTTTTGACGCTAGACGCTGACTCGGCCTCGTTTAGCACCAGTTTTCGATTGAATTTAAGTCAAGATTCTGTTGCGGAGGGGAAAGCTAACGAGAACGAGAGGAGGGCTTCAAGAGGTAACCCTAACCCTTTAAATCGATATTTTGCTTCTGATATTGTGTTGTTGTGATTCTATTGATGATGATGTTTTGATTGGTATGTGAATCCATGTTTAGAACTACGTGGCTTTGACCCCGTGACGCGGGTATGTAGGTAGTCTCGAGATGTAGAGAAGCAAGCCAAATTTGTTTGTTGTGATTTTGCTTTGTGTTTTGTGTAGTGATGATGCTGTGACATCGCTGTGATGTTGATGTTGCCGCTGTGAAACTAATGTTGATGTCGTGACATTGATATTGCTATTACGACGTGAATATTGTTGCGATGTCGCATTAAGGTGCGTTGTGTTGAGTTATTGCGATATTGCTGCGATGTCGATGTAGTGATTGTGATGTTATTGTTGTGGCTTTGATGTTGATGTTGTTGTAGTAGTATTGAAATTAATTTGACTTTGCTGTATTGTTTGTTGTGTGTTGTGTGATGCCATGTAAGAACTACGTGACCTTTAAATCTGGCCGTCGGAGTACGTAGGTGGGTTCTAGTGGTGGAACCTCAAGCTCAATTATGTGTTTATTTTCTGTTTTGTTTCCGTTTTTGTTTCTTTTGTTTTGTTTTTGTGTTGCTTGTGCATAAGGCATGCAGGAATCTTCAATTGCACACGATTTCACCCCAACACAGATGGGTGCCTATTACCTTCCCACCTGTGACGAACCCCCGAATCCTACATCTTTGGGAACGCTATGACCAGTTTTTGCGGATTATGGATGTCAATGTTTTTCCCTGAATTTTATCCTTAATACAATTCGGGTGTTGACTCCTTTGATGTAATGAGGGATCAAATTAATTTTTGGTCGGGTCCTCACAGAAGTCAGGCCAAAATTCAGCTAAGAAGTGGTAAGCAAGTAGGAGATAGAGGAGGACATCAAGAGGTAATCCGTTCTAACTCTCTTTTGACTGGCTGTTGTGATGTGATGATGATGATGTGATTGTGATGTGATGCATGCAAGAACTACGTGAGCTTTGAACCCATGATAGGGGGTAGGTGTGAACACCCAAATTTGACCCATGATTTATTTTGTTATTTTGAATCTTCAATGTGTTTATGTCTTTAATTGATGAGAAGATTTGATTTTTCTGCATGAATATGTTTATGATTTAATATGGTAGAATAAGGATATTTTATTTAGTTGTTACTTTCAATTTATTTTTGTCCTTTATTATTTATTTAATTTGGGTTTTAAATAGATATTAAGTTTGGGCCAATAAGATATGGATCCTCCAGAGATATTGGCCCCTTTAAACACATGGCCTGCAGCTAATTTTAATCTTAATTTTCTTGATTTTGTATTTTTATGATAGTTTTAATAGAAGAGGGGAGTAATGTGATGTTTAATTGATAAATAGGAAAAGTGGTAGAGAAGGGAGACAAGTTTAGGGTGTTTTCTAGGACAGGGAATGCTCTAGAATGCGTGGAAACCAACTAGGAATCGGATTGGAGGAGAAACAGTAAGAAAAGAGGAAAAATTACGCAGTTGGTGGACTTTGAGGGATGCCTGGGGGTCGTCACGACATGACCGCCGGGGCTATGGCGGTCAATGATTCCAGAATCTTCTTTTTTCCTCTTTTCCTAATTTCTAGCTCATAGCCGTCAGATTTAGGGGTTCAATCTCGACCCTTAGATTATTAGGACGACCCCTTATCCCCTAAACATTATAAATAGACCCCCTATTACACCTAATGGAGACACACATTAGAATTATTCTCTACACACCCATAAGCTTAGAGTGCTTGGAGAAACCCTAGTTCTTTGAGCTTAGAAATCGTTTTAGGAGCTGATTTTCTGGAGAGATCTCATGGAGAGGAATAGAAATAACCCAGTAGAAAGAAGAGAGCAAGAGGAGAGGAAAAAGGAGGCCAATCGGAGCAAATCGTTCGAAGAAAGAATGCAAATTCGAGAGGAGTGTTCTTCCCTGTGCAGTCTCGGGAAAACTGCGATATCTTAGGCTCTAGACTTCGGATTGCTGCATTCTTGGTGTTTCTGGAAAGCTAAGAGAGAGATCTAAAACTTTATTTTTGATACTAGATGATGATTCGGCCTTCTTTTGTATCAGTTTGCAATTGAAGTCGAGTCAAGAATCTGTTGAGAAGTAGAAAGCTAACAAGAGCGAGAGGAGGGCTTCAAGGGTGACACGCGGGGCAACCGACGGTCCTCTCGCGATGACCGCCAGGTGCTGGCGGGCATCCACTCAAGACCGCCGGCAATGGCGGTCAAGAAGTTGATGACCGCCGGCAGCGGCGATCATGTCCTCCCAGATTCGCCCAAATCTCCGATTTTGTTTCTAATTGCGATCCTACGCGGTTTTGGACCAGATTTTCGGGCATAATTTTCACCATTAAGCAGGTCCACGTCCCTAAACTTTCCAAAGCACTATAAATAGGACCCCACACACACATTTCAAAGGATCACATACTTTTCTCACATACACACATATAAGCCTTGAGTGCTTGGAGAAACTCTACTTCTCCAAGCCTCGAAACACATTCTTTAGGAACAGTGGTCCGGCAAGGAGAGGTCAAGAAGAGGATCAACCATAGAGCTTAGAAGCGGCAAGAAGGTGGGTGTAGAACTCAACCCATTGCAAGGAGCTAGAGGAGGGCTACAAGAGGTAACACTAAACCCTCTTTTTGATTGATCTTTGTTGATTATATGCTGATACTTTTGATGATGTAAGTGGCCGATTTGTGCCATGTTTAGAACTTCGTGGCTTTGACCCCGATCACTCGAGTACGTAGGTAATCCCGGTCTTACAACGGGATGCAAGCCAAATCTTCTTCTTCTCCCCTTCTCTTTATTTTCCACACATGCACACTTGCACTAGGCACACTTGCATTTTATAATTGCACATAATCTCGACCCAACACGGATGGGTGCCTAACACCTTCCCATCTGTGACGAACCCTCGATCCCATATCTTTAGTTCGCCACGACCATGTAGCCTAAAGGAGTCATATTAAGGTTTTTCCCAAGTTTTGTCCTTAATAAAACATGGGTGGCGACTCCAACGTTATGGGATTTGTAAGTAACCGGACATGCAAATATGACACTCATATGAAATAAAATGCGCAGCGAAAAACCGGAAACACATGGAGGATCTAAGTGAAAGTAACTAAACCGAATAACAATTTTTGCATACCTAAATCGGTTGAGATTTTTCACCCAACTGTTGTGCCGAATCAGCTAGAGCCGGACAGAAATCCCGCCCCTATCACAATTTATGCGGACCTGAATCGGTTGAGATCTTTCACCCAACTGTTGTGCCGAATCAGCTAGAGCCGGATAGAAATCCTGCCCCTCTACGGTATCCACACGAACCGTCGATCTCTGGTTGGAAAACATCTCATGATCTCCAACCCGAGCACTCCCGGACAGCAGTGCTAGCTGCGGATTTCCGGGAGCTATGTGTTTTTTGTGTTCTTCTTCCTTTCTCAAAGAAGGAAGAGGGTGAGTGTGTATTCTTCAAGCTCTGAAAATTCAGACTCAAGAGAGAGAGGGATCAAGAGTATTCTGATTACTCTACCCCATTAGTGTATAGAATAGTGGAGTTAATGGCCAACATTGTGGTCCATCAACCAACATGATTAAGACACCATATTATGTAGTCTAATCATGTCTGCACTAAGTCTAATGGGATTACACATCACAACACTCAAGTTTGGTTCAATAATTCTGCAATTAGTGAACCAAACCAGCCCAAAACGACCCCGGTCCAACCTTGGTCCAACCACGGTCCAACCACACCTGGTCGAACCATGGTCCAAGCACGGTTCAACCACCTGCTCAAATCAACGATTCTATAAATCTCATTTTACAATTATAAACAAAGAGCGGTGTCTAGCAACACATCATTGCTACCCAAACGACAAGATCAGTACTGATTCAATGTGCCTCGAAAACATGTCATTGTCCTTTCGTCCCATTATCAAGAATAAACACGAGACATGGAAAACGTCAATCTCGTATATGTTTAATATTAGTTTCTTGATCCCCGAGTTAACTATGTAAAACGGATACTCATGATATCACCATATCACATAATCCGAGCGTGGCCACGCATTTAACAGTTCAACTCTATCAAGAGGCCATCTGATAATATACCCGTTATATGGATTGGACGAATCCCATCTCGATCAATCAAAACCCACTACACATTATATCTTATACCCAATGATTACCCTTAAGTCCACTCAGTTACGAATGACCACGAATAATATCAAAGTATACGACTCATATGTTGGGAACCTTGATGATCTCAGGTCTAAGGACAATGCATATAAGAACCACTAATGACAATCATATAATGTTCCATGTAGGGTTCTTATGTGGGTCGGTCCAGTCAACAAGTTCTCTAACTTGTACCCGTATGTAGAATTCATATCTCATACAATTCTCAACATACGCTAGACTTAATTTATTATTACAACCCGTCCATAATAATAATCGACTAGGGACATGTAAGAATATATCAAATATATTATAGGGTTATAAATATGTGCAAGCGTTTATCTCATAAACATGTTTATTGGAACAACCTTAATGTATATACATGACTACATACGATCATCCATTGATTGGCTTTTGGGCACATTACTAACAATCTCCCACTTGCACTAAAGCCAATCATCCATATATCTAATACCAAAGGATGTAGCATGACCATCATGCTTCCGCTGTGTGAGAGGCTCAGTCGAAGGATCTGCTACATAGTTCTCAAAAGGAACTTTGTACAGCCCCAGTTGTAGAGTCGACAACTGTTTCTTGCTTGGAACTCTTCCAGCAAACAGCACCAACTCCAACACAAAGCACATAACCTAACTGCGATCTAAAGTCATCCCTGTGGGTTTTGAAGCTAGCATCTATGTAACCCTTACAACAAGCTCACCAACGCTTCCGTAGACAAGGAATGCATCCTTAGTCCTTCTCAAGTACTTAAAGATGTTCTTAACTGCTGTCCAGTGACTTTCACCGGGATCAGATTGATATCTGCTTGTGACACTCAAAGCATAAGCGACATCCGGTCGAGTACATAGCATGGCATACATGATAGATCCTATTGTAGAAGCATAAGGAATCTTACTCATCCGTTCTCTCTCCTTAGATGTACTAGGACATCGATTCTTTAAGAGAGATTCGCCATGTGACATGGGCAAGAAACCTTTCTTGGAATCTTGCATGCTAAACCTCTTTAGCACCTTGTCAATATACGTACTCTGACTTAGCCCGAGATGCTTTTTGGATCTATCTCTATAGATCTTTATACCTAACACATAGGCAGCTTCTCCTAAGTCCTTCATTGAGAAATTCTTTCCTAACCAAGTCTTTATAGACTGTAGTGTTGGAATATCATTCCCAATGAGTAGAATGTCGTCAACATACAATAATAAGAAAACGATAGTGCTCCCACTAACCTTCTTGTAGACACATGGCTCATCTTCATTTTTAATGAAATCAAACTCTTTGATTACTTCATTAAAATGAAGATTCCAACTCCTTGAAGCTTGCATTAATCCATAAATGGACCTCTGCAACTTGCATACCATATTAGCATTCTTTGGATCGACAAAACCTTCAGGTTGTGTCATGTACACATCCTCTAAAAGATTTTCGTTAAGGAAAATGGTTTTGACTTCCATTTGCCATATCTCATAATCATGGTATGCTGCTATAGCTAATAGAATCCGGATGGATTTAACCATGGCAACTGGTGAGAAAGTTTCATCATAGTCAATATCATGAACAAGTTTGGAACCTTTCGCAACCAATCGCCCTTTAAAGGTAATCACATTACCATCCATGTCGGTCTTTTTCTTAAAGACCCATTTGCACCCTATGGGTTTTACCCCTTCAGGTGGATCCCTTGTTTTCATACATGGATTCCATCTCCGAATTCATGGCTTCTAACCACTTCTTAGAGTCTGGACTCGTAATGGCCTGCTGATAGGAAGTGGGCTCATCCTCATCTATGAGCATCACGTCTCCAGTATGAGTCATAAGAAATCCATATCTCTCAGGCTCATGCCGAATCCTATCCGACCTACGTGGTCCATGTGTTACAGGTACAAGACTTTCATCCACAACATCTTGTGGTTTCTGTCCTCGTTCCATCTCAAACTTCTTCGAGTTATATTTTTTTTCTCCCACTGATTGCTCTAGAAATAAATTCTCTTTCTAGAAAAATAGCAGTCCGAGCAACAAACACTTTGTGCTCTGAAGGATTATAGAAATAATACCCTTTAGTTTCCTTAGGGTATCCTTTAAAGAGGCACTTCTCGGATTTAGGGCCGAGTTTATCTGATGCTTCACGTCTTACGTAAGCTTCACAACCCCAAATCCTCATAAAAGACAAATTGGGACGCTTCCCAGTCCATATCTCATATGGTGTCTTTTCAACTGATTTAGATGGAACATGGTTAAGTGTAAATGCAGCACTCAATAATGCATCTCCCCAAAAAGAAGAAGGAAGGTCAGCTTGACTCATCATAGAACGAACCATGTCTAACAAAGTTCTATTCCTCCTTTCAGAAACACCATTTCACTGAGGTGTACCTAGTGGAGTAAGTTGTGATACTATACCACATTGCTTTAGATGATCAAGAAATTCTCGGTCAAAGTATTCACCTTCTCAATCTGATCGAAGCATTTTAATACTCTTACCATGTGAAGGCCCTCTCCCCGAGGGACCCACCATATTCAGGTATTGTTACATCACATCCCTCAGCCCACACCTCTTGGGTTTAATCCTTTACCGTGCTGCAGCACTAGGGATTCGAACTCGGGACGTGATGCTTTTTATCCCCCTCAAGGAGAGCACCTTCACCAATTCATCTGCAGATAGACATGGAAAGTAAATAACAAGTACTTGGAAATAAACCATAATTAAATTCAAGAAATAACTTACAAGAAATGGAGCCAACCTTGAATCAAAAAGGGACAAATTCCCAAGCCAAAACACTTCCAAAAAGCCAAAGCTAAAAGTGTTTCAATTACAAAGGAAAATAAAAGGTACAAGCCTAGTCTAATTGTGTGTTGCCGAATGTGAAGTGAAGCTTTTGTCCAGGAGCTAATGCCTTTTATAGTGCATAAGAGACATAAATGGTGGGCTGAAAGTGTTATCAGGTGGCGCCAAAAGAGGTGTAGTGCACTTAATTTTTGCGCCAAAATAGGAGTCACTTTGCCACTCTGTCACAAACCGTTATATGCATGTTGTCCTTCCTTAAAGCAAGTGTTGCCATGTGTCTTTGACCAAGCTTCTTTTGGATGATGATGATGCAAGCAAAAGTGGGTGGCAGGGAAAATGTCTTCATATGGCGCCAAAAGTGGTGTAGTGGACCACTCACTCTTGCGCCAAAATGGGTTACTTTGCCACCTCTTCAACCGTTGCATGCCAATTCAAAGTTGGTTCCTAACTTCATGCTAGTACAACCAAAGATGCATGACTAATTCCCTTTTCTTTGGATGATGTAAGCAGGTGTCACTAAGAGGAAAATGACACACATGATTAACCAAGCCTATCAACGTATCATCTTGACTTTTTCTTCCTTGGATGATGTCACCAAAATCACATGCAAATTGGAGGTGGATGGATATGCTTCACGTGAAGAGTTCATATCACCATGGTGGGCTTGCTTCCTTCTTCTTTTCCTCTTCACCATGAGTCTTGGGCCACCATAAATGGGTTCATCATGGATCTGGGCCACCCTTTTAAGGATCCTTGGCCCAAATCAAAAGAGACTTTGCTTGGTCTTGTCACGCGTACACCGGCTGCTTATGTTGAAACTGCTCACACAAGCAGCCTATGCTGGAACTGCCTTTTTCATCCAAAAAATCCAACTTTTATTTCTAAATTCTATAAAAATATAAAAACCTGAAGAAAAGGTATTATATAGGTGAAAAGGAGAAAAAAATACTAAAAATAAGATGGAATAGTACGATAAATAATATTTTGCAAGCTAAAAACTATTGAAAAGACATGTGAAAAGAGTGCAAATTGTGCACTCATCACCACCCCAAACTTGAGATTTTGCTTGTCCCCAAGCAATTATCGTGAAAAACGGGATGAAAACGTCTTACCCATTGGAATCAACGGGACCTATCCGACCAAGGTCACATGAGAAATCTCCAAAAAGTCACGAACGAAGCCTTGGTATCTAACCTGCAAGAATCGTGAGAACAAGTGCCAAGATGACCCGAAAATACAAGTTGTTAGGCAATTAATCATATTGATTTAAATTCACAACTTTCCTCTCTGTTTGATGAATTTGGCATTTTATAGGATTGAAAACGGGGTCAAATATGCAGATTCAATTCCCGGTCTCCACTAATGACAAGAATGGAATCACAGGGATCAAAAGGTCTTTATTCGGGTTGAAATGGGGCTTGGGTTATGGCTAGAAAAGAAGGGGATAAAGGAATTCAAATGATGCAGATGCCCATAAAGGAGAGTTTCACCGTAACATTGCCATGCAAGATGTCTTCGTAGTGATTCTAAAGAACATTGTGTGCGCCGTGGAGAGTTTTTTATTGCCTTCCTCCTTTTTTTTTTCTTTTTGCGAGATACATCAATCTCTTTTTTCATGTCGTTTCTTTTCTTTTCCGTGAAGTATCTCTTTTTTTCCTCGCTTTGTTGAAGGCTTAGACAAATGAATAGCATTCTCCATTTTCCAGCACAGGCTGCTCGTGTTGTGCCTGTGTGTAGACGAACCACCACTTATCTTGACGTTAGGCATATATTAAGGAAAAATGAATTCGAGCAAGTGCACATGGGAGAGTATTTAGGAAAAATAAGGTGATAGCCATAGGTTCAAAGGGTGTAGGTGGTGAATGTGGGTTATCAACGAAAGATGGCTATCAGAAAGAGGCGCGAAGTGGTTTACGAGGAAAAATGTACGAGCATGGGTAGGTTATGCGGTTTGCATGGGCTATGAAAGAATGCCTTAATCCGATCCCTGAAAAACAATCCTTGTAATAATTTCGCTTTGATCGGGTTGTGAACCTGTTCTAAGACCCAAAAGATTTATGCCAAATATGTTTGATAAATAAAACAAGCAAAGAGGTTAGAAGCGAATTAAACCAATCGGAAAAATTTACCCACAAAGTGTGACTCGGCCATTTAGGAACTCGTCCCCAATATTCATGCAAGCGAACAGACGTGACTCGATCGTCAAAATTTTGAGAGAATCCCTGTACTTGTGTCGGATTAGGACCAATTAAGCCCAATGAGTCATCTGTAACTTGCAAAAAAATTTATTCAAACAAAAGAAAAACAAAAAATAAACTGAAGAAAATTACTTATTATGCTAAGAAAGATAAATAAAAGACCGCAGCTACTATGCTGAAAGTATAGCCACCACAAACTTAAAACTTGCAGTGTCCTCACTGCGCAAAAATAGGCTAGAAAGTCCAGAAAACAAAGCAGGGACAGCAATCATATTTAGCAAAAAAAAAAAAAATGAACTTGCGGACCAAAAATTTTTAAAAGAAAATAAATTGAAACTACAAAAGAACTAAAGGAACCTGAACTTGTTGCTTTTATTTGCGGAATAAGGGAAAGAATCGTGGGTTGCCTCCCACGCAGCGCTTCTTTAATGTCTTGTAGCTGGACTCGGAGCTCCTCAAGATGAAGGTGGGTTGGAGAACGGTTGCACTACCTCTTGTCCGATAGGCTCTCCAGGATCATAAAGCTTTGGCAACAAGTCTCGGTTTCCAATTCTGAGGTCTTGTTTTTGGATGATACTCCCACGCCAGTGTTTGGATCCTTTTCTGCCAGCTTCATGAGTATAAACTGAGGGATTAATCCTGATAAGATCGTCGGTGGAATACACAATTGTCTTCTTGTGTCGTCCCTTATCTTTCAGCAACGTATCCTTCTCTCCCTCAGTAAAACTCACATTTATATCACCTAGATGTGTGGAGTTTGTTTCCAATAATGCACATTGGAACTCAGGAGGTAAAGGTTTCATCTTAACCTTCGGGGCATTTTCTTCTGTCAAGTCTTCTGGCATCGCATCTAACTTCTCAAATCTCATGTCTTCTTCTGCAGACGCCAAAGACAAGACTTCAAGTTGGCGTGCATAGCCTACTATTTCTGGATCCTTAACGTTTTTTGTATGGGCAAGGCATGCCAACAAGGGATCTGCACAGTGTGCCCGTGCTGCAATTTCTTCAACTGCTTCTTCAACGATGTCAAGTCGGTTGCACGAGTCGTCTGATACTTCATTACGATTCACTTTATCAACAACGAAGCAAATCTTTTCAGACCCGATTTGTAATGTAAGCTTCCCGCCCTTGACATCGATGATGGCACCAGCAGTTGCCAAAAAGGGTCGTCCAAGGATGATAGGTACGTGGTTATCGACCTCCATGTCTAGAACCACGAAATCAACCGGGACGAAGAAGTTCCCAATTTTGATAGGAACATCCTCCAAGATTCCCACTGGATACTTGACAGACCTATCTGCTAGGTGAAGGGACATAGCAGTAGGTTTTAAATCCCCTAGGTTGAGCTGTTTGCTGATTGACAGAGGGATCACACTAACACTTGCGCCCAAATCGCAAAGTGCTCTTTCAATGCGTACCTTCCCTATGTCGCAGGGGATAGTGAACGTCCCGGGATCTGGAAGCTTGTTCTGAATAATCGCACTACATTCTCCTGTCAGTGCCACCGTCCCGTAGTCAATCAATTTATTCTTTTTGGACAAGATGTCCTTTAAGAATTTTGCGTATGTAGGCATTTGGGATACGGCTTCTATGAACGGAATATTGATGTAGAGCTTTTTCATAACGTCCAGGAAACGTCCGAACTTCTTATCATGCACCAGTGGATTGAGCCGCTGAGGGAAGGGAATTGGTGGGACATAGGCTTTCACCTCGTTTTGCTTTGCCTTCCCTTTATCGGCTGACACAGCCTGCTCATGCTCTGCAGGCTTGTCTTTTTGCATGGTCTGGCCATGCTCTCCCTCTACTACCGGGACTGGAGGTGGTTGTCGCTCCTGATATTGAGTACCACTCCTAAGAGTGATTGCATTGCATTGAGCGTTAGGGTTTACCTCCGGCTTTCCCGGTAATCCGCCAGAATTGCCCTGACTAGGGCCAGCTTGTGCGATCTGACACTTGAGATTGTTAATCTCGTCAGAAAGCCCTTTCACAACTTGTCGCTGCTCCTCCATAAATGACTTGAGTAGCGACTGCAAGTCATCTTTAGGAGCTGGCTGATACGACTGCTGGTATGCCTGTGTAGGTTGTTTCGGAGGATATCCGGGAGGACCTCTTCCGGCTTGGTTTTGGTTTTGGTTGGGCTGTTGAGGCTTCCAAGAGAAGTTAGGGTGGTCCCTCCAACCTGGGTTGTAGGTGTTTGAATAAGGGTCCTTCTGGACTCTCTGGTTGATGTAGCTCACTTGCTCTTGGTATGCTTGCTCATAGCCTCCCTCTGTCGGGCACTCCGAATAACCTCCTTCGCATCTAGCACAGGAATGGGATTGTCCTTTCCCATTCAACTTCAAGATGGCATCCAACTTGGCATTTAATAGGCTCACTGCGTCAAGTTCTAGAACTCCGGCTGTTTTTGTGAGCTCGCCTTGCCATTCGAATTTGTTGCTGGCGATGTGTTCGAACAATTCGTATACATCCTCAGCATCTTTGGCTAAGGCTACTCCTCCGGCTGCAGCATCAACGTGTGCACGGAGGGATTCATTCAGGCCCGCATAGAACTTCTCCACGATCAGCCAATCGGGAAGGCCATGCTGTGGACATCTTCTCAAAGCTTCCTTGAATCTTTCCCATGCATCGTAGAAAGATTCACTGGGCTTTTGTTTGAATTCCATGATGCCGTTCCTCAATGTCATGGCCTTGTTGGGTGGAAAGAATTTCTTCAGAAAGGCCTGAGACAGGGCAGCCCATGTATCAAACGTCCTAGGAGGTTGTGCGGTCAACCACGCCTTCGCCTTATCCTTGAGTGAGAAAGGAAAAAGACGCAGCTTGATAGCATCCTCGGAGACTCCATTTACCTTGATGGTATCACAGATTTCCAGGAAATCTTGCAAATGTTGATTTGGGTCTTCCGAGGAAGAACCTCCGAAAGGTTCGTTTTGGACCATTTTGATCAGGGCCGGCTTAAGCTCAAAATTATTAGCTTGCACAGCTGGGCGGACCACACTGGACTGTGCAAGGGTTGCATCGGGGATGGAGAAATCCCGGACTGGTCTACGCCGAGGTCCGTATTGGACTCCCTCGATCTCCTCGATGACACGTCTTACGTGTCCCTCCATCTCTCCTCCAGTAAAACTTGAAGAAACCTGAAGAAGAAATAGAAGAAAAACTACCCAAACGGGTGAAAAAGAAAATGAAAAATAAAAATCTAGATTAACCTAATCACTAAGTTAAATAATATTAACGCCGATCCCCGGCAACGGCGCCAAAAACTTGATAGCCTCCCGCAAGTATACGGGGTTGTTGTAGTACCAAGGTCGTCTCACAGGGATCTTTGTTAAGTACTATCTAACCAAGCAATTTATGATTATCTAGAAAAATAAATAATGTTGAGGGATTGATGATTAAAACGAAAACTAAAGCAATTAATAAGTTGATTAAACTGATTAATATAAAGCATCTAAGACTTCGGGGAATTCCTTGCCAATATTTCCATACAATTAAGCTACACATAAGTAGGCCATGTACTGTCACCATATAGCTAGCCTATGTTGAATCTATGAATTAAATTCTGAAATTAAACTTCTTTAAAAGAAACGGGAAATCTAAACTAGATCGATAACCTACTCTCGTAGTGCCGTAAAATCCCTTCCTAGTTTATGTCCACTATGCATCGGCCAGTGCTGAAATAAACTAAGAGCATTAAGAAATTTCCCTACCTAATCTCCAATAAAAAGCACGCCTCTCTCGAGGTCGGTTTTTATAGCCCGGTTTATGTTGTTCTATAGGTAAACGACGCTGTCACTTAACGTTCGCCTATTATGGATTTATGCTAATTGGTGATCAAGCAACTAACATAGTAAAGATTCATAAACCGAATTAAAGAAGAATAAAATCTGAAAATAATTCTTTATTTAAATAAGCATGGAAATATTAACAAGTTCATCCCCTAATCCTAGATTATAATTTTAGCTAGACATAATTGGAAAGTAAATAACAAGTACTTTGAAATAAACCATAATTAAATTCAAGAAATAACTTACAAGAAATGGAGCCAACCTTGAACCAAAAAGGGACAAATTCCCAAGCCAAAACACTTCCAAAAAGCCAAAGCTAAAAGTGTTTCAATTACAAAGGAAAATAAAAGGTACAAGCCTAGTCTAATTGTGTGTTGCCGAATGTGAAGTGAAGCTTTTGTCCAGGAGCTAATGCCTTTTATAGTGCATAAGAGACATAAATGGTGGGCTGAAAGTGTTATCAGGTGGCGCCAAAAGAGGTGTAGTGCACTTAATTTTTGCGCCAAAAATAGGAGCCACTTTGCCACTCTGTCACAAACCGTTATATGCATGTTGTCCTTCCTTAAAGCAAGTGTTGCCATGTGTCTTTGACCAAGCTTCTTTTGGATGATGATGATGCAAGCAAAAGTGGGTGGCAGGGAAAATGTCTTCACATGGCGCCAAAAGTGGTGTAGTGGACCACTCACTCTTGCGCCAAAATGGGTTACTTTGCCACCTCTTCAACCGTTGCATGCCAATTCAAAGTTGGTTCCTAACTTCATGCTAGTACAACCAAAGATGCATGACTAATTCCCTTTTCTTGGATGATGTAAGCAGGTGTCACTAAGAGGAAAATGACACACATGATTAACCAAGCCTATCAACGTATCATCTTGACTTTTTCTTCCTTGGATGATGTCACCAAAATCACATGCAAATTGGAGGTGGATGGATATGCTTCACGTGAAGAGTTCATATCACCATGGTGGGCTTGCTTCCTTCTTCTTTTCCTCTTCATCATGAGTCTTGGGCCACCATAAATGGGTTCATCATGGATCTGGGCCACCCTTTTAAGGATCCTTGGCCCAAATCAAAAGAGGCTTTGCTTGGTCTTGTCACGCGTACACAGGCTGCTTATGTTGAAACTGCTCACACAAGCAGCCTATGCTGGAACTGCCTTTTTCCAAAAAATCCAACTTTTATTTCTAAATTCTATAAAAATATAAAAACCTGAAGAAAAGGTATTATATAGGTGAAAAGGAGAAAAAAATACTAAAAACAAGATGGAATAGTACGATAAATAATATTTTGCAAGCTAAAAACTATTGAAAAGACATGTGAAAAGAGTGCAAATTGTGCACTCATCACCCTCCTTCCTCTTTTCCCTTCCTCTCGTTTACAACCGCAGCTGCCGGACGAGATGCTGTCGTCGGCGCGTCAAATGGAAGGAGGATCGGGCCTCTGGTAAGACACGCAGTGGAGTCCTGCCTCGACCTCTGTGAGGAGGCGTTGAAGAGCCGTTGTTGCCGTCCATGCGCCGCCATTCGTGCCTATCGTCGCCGTCCACCTACAGAAGTCGAAGGAAGGAGGTTGAGCGAGTTCGACTGGGGTGTGGCTGCAACTTGTTCCTTCGCGCCGCCGCCCTTGTCTAGTCGGGTGAGTTCTCGGCTGCCTCTTTCTCTTCCCTCCTGTCCTCTTCTTTTTGTTTGGTTGTTGATGGGTGGGTTTTTGTGTCCGGTGACGGGTCTAATCGTGTTAATGCCGGACGGTGGAGTCGGGTCTGCTCTAGTTGTCGGGTCTGATGTGTGGTGCTGCGAGTGCCTTTTGGTGGCGGGTCGACCGTGGTCGGGTGTGAGGCTGTGTGTGGTTGTTTCGAGTTTGTGCTTGACAGTGAATGTAGGCTCGGGTTCGCTGCTTTCAACATGTTTTGGGCAGATCTAGTTCCGGTTAAGGAGGTTCGGTTTTCCCGTTAAGTTTCCGGTGATTGTCTTTATGCATCAATTCATTACTTTTGTAATCTGTGGAGGTTGAGTTCATAAAGTAGATGTTGTTTGAGGTTGTTGGTCGTGTGTGCGGGTTGCTGGCTGGACGATGGTGGACAGCGGATGTGTGTGTGGTGGTCGACTTCCTGTGGTGACCGGGCTGTTGTTTGCGTTTTGTTTCCCGAGTAAGGATTCAATCCCCTGGTAAGGATCTAACTATTCCATTCATTTCCCTGTTCGTTTTGTTGTTTGTTGTTTGTGGAATTGAAGGCCGGTTGTGTGGTGTTCGTTTTTGGGCAGTTTCTGTGGTCTTTCGACTTCTCGTGTGGCTGTTCCAGTGAGGGTGACCGGAATCCGACGAGACGTGTACTGTTCCGGCGAGGATGACCGGAATCCGGCGAGGCTCGGGTGTTGTTCCGGCGAGGCGATGTACCCCGGCATTACACGGTAATTCCGAGCGACGTATATACCGAAGTTTTTTTTTTGTACATGTCATGTTGTGTAAAAGCATTTAATCTGTGCATTATGTAATAAATGGACTTTAGTGGAATTCGGGAGTTGCGTGTTGAGAGTGCGTGGCCGGAATACATTTTCGACGCGTTTAGAACCGTTAGGTCGAAAAGGTTGGGCTCGGGAGTTCAATTTGCACGATTATGTTAACGGGCTCAGTCTAGGCCCAATAAATGTTAAGCGGAGTGTGTATGGGCTTTAGGCCCAATGGCTATTATGGGAATGGGCTTTAGGCCCAAGGGATAATTAAACTCGGTAACTATTATGGATATGGGCCTTAGGCCCAAAGGCAAATAAAACTTTATATCTAAGCTTAGGCGGACTTTTAATTTTGGGCTAAGACTGTAGGATTGGACGGGCTCAGACCTAAGACCTGTTTTAATCGGGCTTAAGGAATAAAGAGGACATATCGTAATAGTCACTGTATTAGCATATGCATTCACCATAGTTGATGTGAACCTTATGCGTTGTATTTTGTAATAAATATAGGGGAGTTGAAGCAGA
>JAKUCV010002575.1:0-10257 GCA_028386065.3 Turnera subulata | reverse complement strand
TATATTTATTTCTCTTCTTACCTTTTTCTTTCTTTCCTAACCGATGACATAAACAAAACAAAGAGAAAAGAAAAAAAATAAATGCAATCTTAAAAAGATATTTTATAAAATAATTATGAACCATTAGATTTAATCTAATGGCTCAGATTGACTTAACAGGATGTCTCCTGTTACTCCCAACTGGAGAGGAGCCCAATCCAAAAAAAATATATATTTCTTTCTTTACATAAGCATTATTGTCTTCAACGTCACATCTACAACATTGTTAGCATTAAAAATTGTATGAGTTTATTAAAAAAAAAAAAGAGTATATTCATGTTCGTCTGCATAGTTCTATACTTCTATGATAAGAGTACTTCTTTGGGGGGGAAAAAAATTGTTACATTACTTTTAGACTTGAATTAATATTTTTCTATAATTACATAAATATGTGCCTAGGTACTTCCCTAGACCTGAGTTAAAGCAGCTTGTGGTCAATTAAAGCGGTGGAATTAATTTTTCACCAAAGAAAAAGGCTCCATAAGTGCCTTTGTTTCAGGGTAACCTCTACTGATTTCTTGATGTGAGAGACTGAAGACATCAAGTACAAAAATGCCTGCACATTCATTGCTTCTGCTTCTGCTTCTGCTTTCACTATAAAAGGAACAATAAGTAGATTCCTTCCCTATCAATTAGAGCCAGATAATTGTGACATGGGTCCCTATTGTTAACTGAGACAGGTAAGCAGCTGTTGTTGTTAGAAAGATATGTAATTCAAATCATGATTAATTCCTTGCCAGACCCAAAAAAAGAAAAAAACTTTGCAGACTACGTGCGGATGTGGTTGAAGATTCCATGGTCCAATGATTAATACAGCAACCTTTTTTATAGGGAAATAATACAAATTCGACTCATGATTAAAGCATTGTTTTGGGTAGTTCCTTCCGGTTTAACTTTTAATTAAAGACCTCTAAGGAGCTTTCTTTACTATCATTATACTATCCATTGGTTAACTCCTCTCAGTTTTATATTACATATTAACCATAATTATAAAATACATGCGATAATTGTTGGAAAAAAGAAATTAGTTGGTGATTTGTTTCAAAACTAGAATTTAAGAGGGTAAAATGTAATATTTGTGTCCAAGCCCAATTATCATAGAAAGCAAATCCTAGGGTCCACCTGATGTTATTTTCACGCTGTTGCTCAGCAATGCAAAAAGCAAATTTCAAAGCCCAATATTAAGCCCAATTGTCATATTAACCCGATAGTATGGGAGCAACTGGCTCTAGCTTTGTAAATTGTTCTTAGTGGTTTAATATACGGGCCTTGAGCCCCTCTAATTGACAAATAAAAGAAATAATAACATGATGGATCTTTGCATTACTAGTTTTTGTACAATCAAAATCCGAGTAAAATTAAAATACAGGACGACTTTACTAATTTGGAATCGAAAATAAGAAGATGTGTTCTGCTTTCCAACGGGTTAATTAGCTGTAATTAAGAAAATTTTTGTGCAATTCGTAGTTTATAATATCAAATTCTTAGTTATATTTATTTCCCATACAGTACATGAGTGCATGTATAACAGATTGCGTGCGAATGTTATACTAGGCTAGAGCATGGTACAAAGTTTCTTCTTCTCCACTACCAGCAGCAATATCATTTATATGTACACTTTAGGATTCGAACCTCTTCGTAATTGTAACAGTGAGAGACCATATTGTTTTATTGTTTTAACCTTTTTTTTTTGCTAGTACATAAATCCGATGCTATACAAGGAGGAGTATTATTATAAATAGGATTAAAGCATTTTTTGGTCCCTGTGTAAGGCCTCAAAGTTGGAATTCATCCTCGTATAAGATTTTGGCCTCTTTTCATCCCTCCGTTCATCCCTTTTGGTCAGTCCGGCCGAAATCCGGCGAAAACTGCTGACGTGGCAAATTTTTAGGCGCCACTTCAGCTTTGTGAGGCCCACATGTCAGGGTTAAACCAAAAACCAGCCCTACCTGTAACAGCCCGGGTAAAAATTTATATTTTTACCGGACTGTAAAACGCTTTGTATAGTAATTTACCATGTAAATAATCTTGGGAAAATTATTTTAAGGTAAAACCAAGCTTTGTTCTGCGCTCGGGAATTTTCTTACGGATTTTTATGGATTGGATTGAGTTTTTACCGAGTCCGGACGGTACACGGACAGTACACGGTACAACCACACAGTATCGCACCGTATGCTATGCATGCCATGCATGTCATGCATGACATGCACAACATTCCCTGCTCACTCGTGAAAACCTGCTCCCCACTTATGACTCACCAGTGCTCCCGTGAAAAACCTCCTGTGCGCCTGTGAAGCTCCCCACATCGTGACCTGCACTTCGCTGCCTATGAGAAACCCGTCTCTCCACATGCACCACACAACACAGCCACCTTCAACCCACGCTTCACCCTCCCTTCTCCTTCAGTTTTTCTTTCTTTTCCCGCGTCCAAACCACCAAGCCGCGCCACCTTGCAACTCCACCATGATGAGACCAACAAGCCAACACGCAGCCACCCACCCTTTTCCCCTTCTCCTATTCCCCGTGCAGCCAGCACCACCACACCCTCACCTTACTTCTACTTTCCCAAGCAACCCGCGCCCACCACCACTTACACCACCTTTCCACCCGAGTTTCTTCACAACCGCCCCGTCACCCTCCTCTCTTCCCCTTTCTTTCTTTCCTTTCTTTCCACCACGCCCGACCACCCACCCGAGCCTCCCCACAGTTGCGACAACCACCACCACACCCACCTTTCCTTTTCCTACTTCCCTCCCGCGAGCTGCCGCCATGCCCAGCTTTCCTTCACTGCACCTTGCCCCTGCACCACAAAGCCGCCACGCCTCGACACCTCGCAACACCATTCCCATGGCGTCCTCACGCCCCGACCGCCGTCGTTCCCGCGCCCGTCGCTTCGCCCTGTTTGCAAGCCGCCACCAACGCCAAGTGCACCACACGCCACCTTCCATCTTGCCGCCTTGCACTCGTTGCCGCTGCGACCTGCACCTGCGCGTCACCTCTCCCTCGCACCGCCAACCAGCAGCTCGACCTAGCCCCGTCCCGTTCCGCCCGCTTGCCGCCCGCACCACTCACGCAGTAGGTAACTCACGAAGAAGATGAAGTACTGTGCATGCATGGTTGTTTCTTTTCTTACGTGAGCTGAATATTATTTACATGGGCTGTGTTTCATTTGATGTTGCATGGGCTGTTGTTTTATTTATGGGCTGACATTTTTTTTTTACATGGCTGTGATGTTTTAGGTGGGCTTGGGTGAGTTGATGGGTAGGTATTAGTCTAGGCTTGGGAAATTTAGTATGGGCTAGAGTTTAGTTGGGCTTTGGGTTTGGGTATTAGCTTGATGGGTTTGTGTTTGAGATGGGTATGGGCTGATGGGTTGGAGTTGGGCCTGGGCGGTACTGGGTTCACTGCGTGGGCCTTCCTGGGCTTCATGCAGTGGACCGGGCAACACTGCTCACGGCCCAGTCCAAGAAAAAAAATAAAAATAAATATAATAATAAATAAAATCTGGAAAAAAAAATATATATATATATATATATTAAGGTATATTTTTTTTGGAAATTAAATTATGAAAATATTTTTGGAAATATATTTTGGAGAAATAAAGATATGAAAATAATTTGGGAAAAAGGAATTAATTTGGTAAAAATAATTTTTTTTTTGGAAAATATAATTATTCTCTAAAGTTGTAATTTTGAAAAGTAAGGATATATGTATGGAAATAATTTTGGAAGGTTTTTACCAAAGTATTAATACCGGAATAATACCGGGAAAAGTATTTTGACACCTAGAAAATACATGGTGAATGATGATGATAACGGGGTAACCGAGATTGAGCCGGGTTAACGTTTTATTCACGGTATAGCATCTCGTTTGCATAACGTTGATGTGCATCTTATGTGAGTAAGTCGATTATTTGCTATGTAGGGATTGATATTGAACAGTTGCTTGAGGAACTTGCTGTGGAACCCGAAGTAGGATTTCATAATTGATAATCGGCTAAGGTGAGGATAAGTAATTATTTATATACTGCCATAGTACCAAGTTGCTGTGTGTGTGTTATATGCTTGAATAATTCTTGTGGCTGTGAATGGTTGTGGTGAATTGAATTTAAATGATAATTGTTGCCGTTGTAGTTGCTGAATTGATGCTACTGTTGATGTTATTAAAAATGTTGGAAATGTTGGTGCTAGTAGATTATTACTGTTGTTGTTGACTGTGAATTGTGAAAATAGAGTACCGAGGGTACCGAGTTAGATGAGTTTGTATTATCCAGACGAGCGGAGAGGCTGTGAGCCTGCTCGGGATAATGAGAGGGTGGGGGATAATAGGAATCAAGTAACTAGGAATAATAAAACTGATCACACTTAGACATCTAGTAAGTCACAGTTAAGTGATGGTCTAGCCAGATGGTAGTCTTATTTTTATGGTGCTGGGGGAGAGTGTGTTTGGGGTCTGCTCCCTGTCTGTACCAATTATTATTTTTAGGCGCTGGGGGAGAGTTAGTGGTTGGTCCTGCTCCCTGTCTGTGCCGGTTGTACGTGGAGGTACCAGGGCGGGGTCCACGGGCTAGCTAGCTTGACTACCAGGCGACGGCCATCATTTAACTAGTGATAGGGGCCCTGATAATAAAACTGGTGTAGTGTTTCTAGAATCACAGAGTGAGTCATTTAGAGTCCGTATGAACCTTAGGTAACTGTTGTTGATGTAACTTGGATTATCTATGGTTGTTGTATATTTATACTTGCTTATGGATTTTACCCGGTGAGCACTTCGGACTCACCCCTCGCCTGCGGGGTTTCATCCCGTAGGTTAAGATGTTTCGTAGTTCAGGTACGACGTTCGATGGCTGCTGCTTTCTTCTCCACCTGACTCCGGATCCATACCACCGCTGCATGTGTATATAAGTCTTCCCCTACTGTGTGATATATGATGCTGTGTTGCTGCTTTCCTGTGATGCTTATACTGCTGTTGATACTACTTGCTGCTGCTGTTGAGCACTATGTTTGGATTGAATAATGGTCCCCGAGTACGGGTGACAGTTGTATTTTATAGTTTGCTGTGTATAGTACTTGCACGATATATTGTCTGTTCTATCAATAAGAATAGTGTCGGCACGTGTTTACTGTGTTACGGTAAATACGGGTCGGGGCGCTTCACTACCCGACCCGTTCGCCCACCCCATTGACCCACTTATATAGATTTTTTATTTTTTTCCTTTTTCTCTTTTTTCCCAAAATCTTTTTCCCTTTTACTTTTTCCCATTTGTTATTATCTTTTAATTTTAGTAAAAAAAATCTTTTTCCCTTTTACTTTTCCCCATTTGTTATTATCTTTTAATTTTTTCAAAAAATTTTCCCTTTTATTTTATCCCATTTGTTATTATCTTTTAATTTTTCCAAAAAAAATCTTTTTCCTTTTTATTTTTTCTTATTTTTTCTTATCTTTTAATTTTTCCCAAAAAAAAACCTTTTTCCCTTTTACTTTTTCCCATTTGTTATTATCTTTTAATTTTTCCAAAAAAATCTTTTTCCCTTTTACTTTTTTCCATTTGTTATTATCTTTTAATTTTTCAAAAAAATTAATTTAATTAGGGGTAAAAAATTAATTTAATGAGGGCTAAAAAATTAATTTGTTATTATCTTCGATGCCCATCCCAACGAAGACGTGGCGTGGGTGGCGCAGGAACTCCGCCAGCGACGGCGGCAGGGCGGGGCAGTGGACGAGCTGGAAGATCAGGCAGTGGGAGGAGACGGAGAGCTGGAGGGTGGCCACGGGGTTCTGGATGTGGCGGTTGAAGGAAGGGTGCCACTCGATGTCGAGGCCGACCATGAGGGAGGTTGGGTACCGGCAGCGGAGGAGGAGGCGGAGGAGGAGGACTTGACCTGGTAGAGCCACTGGTCGACGACGGAGGCAGTGTGGGTGACGAGGGTGTGGATTTTGGTGTCGAAGAAGGTCACTTCGTACTCGTTGTGGGTCTCATCCGGAAGCTGGCAGTCTTTGATGCTGCTGGTGAGTAACACGGTGGACCTCAGGGCCCTGGCGGCGGAGAGGCTCGGTGAAGGACGGCTTCTCGCAGCGCCGTCGCCTCCCCCATCTCATGGCGGTCTTCTTCATGGAGCCGCCGCTCACCGCCTCCTCGCTCCACTTCCAAAGCAGCGACCATCGATTCCCGCAGCCCTCTTCACAAATCACAGCCCTCCGCCTAGCCGCCCGCTCCGTCCACCACGGACCTCCGTGGCCCATAACAGCAGGCGACGCAACCGCCATTCAGCTGGCCCCATCCATCATCGACCAACACAGAGTGGTAGCGCTCTCCTCCTAGCCTCTCGCCCCCTCGTCGCTCACCACGCCGCTGCTCCCCACCATGTCCAAGCAGCCGGCGCGACACACACCCACGCGCTGCAACACCTCCACCATCAGCAACACCGACCCAAGACCCACCACGTCCAAGCAGCCGGCGCTCACCTGGCCTTTGACGCTCGATCCACCTGGCCGCAGCAACTGTTATGATGACTCTGGTGATAGTGAATGAATGAGGAAGAAGATTAGAGGGCGAGGAGGAACTGAGAAGAGGTAGAGATGGTGGGGAATCGGGAGAGAGAAAAGAGAAATTATCATTTATACTAAAAAATACATTTCAATTTATATTCTATTTTTTGACAAATAGATATACTTTATTAAATTAATTATAACATATTACAACATAATTTATTTTATATTATAAATTGATTTTATAATTAGACAAAATATATCAATGGGTCAATTGGGTGGGCGAACGGTTCGGGTCGAATGGGTTTGGTTTTTTGGTTGTACTGATATCTTTGGGACCCACAAAGCTGATGTGGCGCCGGAAAATGTGCCACATCAGCGATTCTAGACGGATTCCGGCCGGAGAGACCAAAAGGGTCGAATGCAGGGATGAAAAAAGGCCAAAATCCTACACGAGGATGAATTCCAACTTTGAGGCCTTACACAGGGACCAAAAAACGCTTTAATCCATTATAAATATTGTACCTCCTGAGTGTAGTTCATATAAAAACTGCTTTCCTAAGTTTTATTAACTCTTACTGTCCTATCTCTTCTTCTTCCCATTAATCAGAAGCATCCAGCAGCGCTACGCCGGTTTAGAATTCGATTCTAACCGATACAGAGAATATGATCTCTATTGGTGATTGGAGAAATACTTCTTATTTCGACGCTTCTACCTTTGTGAGACAAAGATGCAACAAATGTATTGTACCTCAGTGTAGTTATTATTTGGAAACCATTTATATCACCTAAAATTCTCAATAAAGATTTAAAGACTTGTTTATCTCTCATCTTACAAGATGTATAGAGATTATTTTTCCAGAGGTTCACATCTCAAAATCCCCAACATTATGCAAAGCACTAATCGCTAACCTCAAGCGCATAAGTCGAACAAGTTCAAATATACCAGCACGTAAATCAAAATGTGTATAGCTAGAAAAAAATTCTATGTATGTCGTACCATCGTCAACAAAAATGGCAAGAAACACATTATCCTTAAACCTAAATCACTAAACTGGAGCATACTGAAAGCCAGCGGTAAACCGAGCAATGTTGTGAACATAAGCCAATGATAAAACTAACATATATGGACGAACACTTATGAACCATAAGCCACATATCCACCACAATTAAAGCCTTCATAAGTATCGTCGATATGCCCCAAAGCTTTATAGGTCGCTGCTTTAATCACATTTAAAGCTATCGCACAATCCACAGAGTTAGTCTGTTCACATATTGAATAGTTATCATTCAAGAGATTGGCTTGGAGATCAAAACACCGATGTCCCTAATTAGTTACCACACCGGGCATTCATGAAGTACACGACACAATTCTTTTATTCCTTATAACCTTGTAGAAGTACCGGCAAATGAACTCAGACCTTGCTGCCTCGGACACTATGTACGCAATAACGGCAAGGTGTGGTGTAACAGCCCGGGTAAAATTTGGATTTTTACCGGGACTGTAGAAGTCGATTTACCGTGATTTACTGTTGAATTAATCTTTGGGTAATTAATTCACGGTAAAATGGGAGTCATTTTTCGAAACCGAGAGTTTTCCCGCGCTCGTGATTTTCCGCGGATTTTTCGAACCTAAGTTGGTATTTTTCGGGTTTCGAAATTTCCCGGAAAAATACACCGGAAAATAACTAAGGAGGTATCAGTTATTTTCTGGTCCGGATCGGACTCGTCCGTAATGCGGACTCCGAGCCTCACCTGCTTCCGTCGCGCCGTCCTCATCCCGATGCGACTGCAGGACGCCGACCCGTGGGGACCAGCCGTCGACGACGGAGCAGCTCATCGCCTTGATTCGAGCATCTCATCTCTGTCACGGCGCCGACCAGATGCAGCCCCGCCGCCCGTCGCCATCCTTCCCTTCGCGCCTGCCTGCGTGTAGCCGCTCGACCTGCCGCCGTTCCGTACTTGCCGCCACGCCGACGCCATAGTTGCTAGGTGAGCAGCAGTGTGGGCGACCCGTTTGGGGAAACCCGACCCGGGGCTTGGAGATGGGTTCACCATTAGGTCAGGGCTGGGATCATGGGCTCACGCTGGGCTGGGCCTTGGCAGGTCAACTAGGCTCCCTGCCTTGGCCTGGGCTAGCATGGTCCATGGCCCAACTTCTTAAAAAAAAAACGTTTTTATACATACTTCTGGAATATGAATGAATAAGGATATATACATATATATATTTTGGAAATAGACATTTTGACATATTAATGCCGGGAAAATATAATACTTGATATAACTTTTTCAAGGAATTAAAGTAATTACAACATGATTATGGGAAACACCTTGGATGCGTAAATTATGGATATAAATGGTAATATATATATAGGTACACATCATTTACGTAAATAATCCGGGAGTATTAAATAAATATGTTGGAAAAACTATTATGTGGTGAATGGTTTTATAAAATATTTTGGAAATATATGTATATACAATTAGACCCCTTGGAAATTTAAATAACTTTGTTTTGTTGTGAAAGATTAATATTAAGTTTATTTGGGAGAGATATATGTTATGGAAATATTTTCCCGGAATATTAAATAATAGGTTATTAATTTTTGGGAAATATATATACATGGGTAATTATTTTCTTTTAGGGAATTATATTATGGTAAATAATTTTTATAAAAAAATATTGTGGAATACATATATTTGAAATAAATTCCAGGGAAATTTTATTGTTACTTTTGGAAGACAAAGTATAATTACTTTATAAAAAAAATAAATACTTAAAAAAAAAGTTTTAATTAAAGTATGGTACCGAAATTATATTCGGAAATACGTACAGTTAATTATTTTTGGTAAAAGATAATAATAACGGATAAGTAACCGGGATGGGTACATTTCGTAAAATTGGCATCATGACATACTCTTATGTGCATTTATGTGAGAGTATTGTTTGTTGTATAGGTTTTTGGATATCGGGCCGTTTCCCGAGGAGCCGGCGTCGGACCGGTCATAGTTTCCGGAGTTGAGTAATCGGCCAAGGTGAGGATAGATAAACCTTGATATGTGCCCGTAATGCTGTGTGTGCTCCTTTGTTTGCGTATTTTGCGGCTAGATTGATCTGTTGGTATAATTATTGACTGTTACCTGATTGCTGTGGAATTATCGATTCTGTTGTTGAATTGTGATAGACTTGTGTATAATGTGTTGAGAATACTGATGAACTGGTCAATGTGGATAGTTGTGGGTTTTGTTGATTGAATGAACTACTGAAAGGGTCATTGTCGGATATTTGACTGTTATGGTTATTGATGTTGCTGTTGTTGGACTGTGCTATTGGTCGTGTGGATATTGTGATGAATTGTTGATTGTGAATAATTGGTGCTATATGTACTGTTGGTGGATATTTGGTAATATGGAATTGTATTGGGTATATGGCAGCTATGGTTATTGTTGTTGTTGTTGCTATGATGTTGATTTGCTTGATTGAACCACTGTATGACTGTTATTGGTTTATTGGATACTGTGTTGTGATAGATGTTGGACTGTGAGTAATTGATGTTATGGAACTGTTGACGGAGTGGTCTGTTGTGTAACTTAAGCTAACAGGAAAGTGGATAATTGTTTGACTGTTATGGATACTGTGATTGTTGACGGTGGACAGTGTTGTGATTGGATAATTGGAACAAACTATTGACTGTGGATAATTGAGAAAAGGAAATTGGAAATTGGAAT